>PVJS01002241.1:0-51230 GCA_004027185.1 Glis glis
TGTGTGTGTGTGTGTGTGTGTGTGTGTGTGTGTCTGTGTGTGTGTGTGTGTGTGTGTGTGTGTGGAGGGGGGTACTGGGGATTGAACCCAGAGGCACTCTACCTCCAAGCTATACCCCCAGCCTTTTTTATGTTGAAACAGGGTCTCACTCGGTTGCTGAGAGTATCTCTAAGTTGCTGAGGCTGGTCTTGAACCTGTGATACTTTTGTCTCAGCCTCCCAAGTACTGGGATTACAGATGTGTGTCACCACACCCAGCTTTTCTGTTAGAATATATTTTTATAGATACTTTTCACATGCTTATATCAGTTATACTCATAATTCATGTGATAGTCTCATGACATAAATAAATAAATAAAATATTATAAACAAAGCTAAAGTCCAACTTCATCACCACCCCAACTCTTATAACCTTCACCCCACAAAACTCCCAGCCTATCACACACACCAGGGACACGTCACCTCCATGCTGCTGCCTATGAATTTTCTAGAGTTTTCCTTTTTTGCCTTTGTATGTGTGTTGTCAATACATTCTTGGAGTTAGCCACATTTTTCATTGGATGTCATTCCTAAGAACTAAGAAAATATTTTTAATCATGTGTTCTGCCCTCATTCCATGTAATTTTTTAAGTTACATCTAAGATGCCGATTTAAATGTGTACACCCTATCCCTATGTACCACAACCCCAAACCCCACCTGGAAGTTCCAAGCAACAACATTTCTTTCTTCAGCACAAACCAACTTTCCCCAACGTGCTTTAGCCGGATGGTCCAGGCAACATTTATACTGAGGTTTTGTCTGCTAAAGCTGGAGGCAATACTGGGTGGCTTTTGTAGTGCTTTTGTTTTGGTTTTTGTTGTTTTGTTTTTGTAGTGTCCCTCCTGAAATATGTGTCACATATTCCTAAATCTAATGTAAAGCTCGAGACGTTGAGTAGACACAGAATCTGACATGCTATGAAAGCATTTCTCCTGCTTCGCGATCTGAGAACAAAACAAATCATTGAGAGTCTACTTGTGAGAATCCTCTTGTGGCTGCGGCCGTACCGGGCGGTGTGCAGAGCTTATTCTCCAGAGAAATTCTCCCCGTATTCCAGCATTGTGACCCTGTGCTTTCGTTGCCAGGCATTTTTAAAATTGGCCTGTGTGACTTTAATTTGTACTCAATTAATTTCCCTCAAATTACACAAAAACATTAAAAATGATGGATCTCCTTAAACAAACTTGATTTTCACCACTAGAATGAGCAATACTATTTCTATTCATGGTAATTGCTCAGATTAAAATGACTTTAGGGGTTCTGAAATCCAGGTACTTTATTTTTACTTATATTTTACTTCTGGCCTGAACTTTTAAAAACTCTTGGTTTTCTATGTAAAATTTTAATTATTTAGGTCATCAGTCATGTCAATTGTTCTTCCCAATATATCTTAACCTGACACTAGACATAGAATGCATTATATTGCTTTGTCTGGTTAATTCTTAGTTTGTCTAGTGAGAGTTCCTGAGTTTACTGATCTCACTGGGTTTTTTTTCTATTAGTTTTCCTTTCTATGACAAGTTCTTTTCATCTTACTCATTTTCTTGTGCTAATCCTTATAACGTGTGTGTGTGTGTGTGTGTGTGTGTGTGTGTCTGTGTGGTGTGCTGGGAATTGAATCCAGGGGTGTTCTACCTCTGAGCTATACCCCCAGCCCTATTTTATTTTTTATTTGGAAACAGAGTCTCACTAAGTTGCTGACAGCCTCACTAAGTTGCTGAGGCTGACTTCGAACCTGTGATCCTCCTGTCTCAGCCTCCCAAGTAACTGGGATTACAGGTGCGAGCCACCATGCCCGGCTCTGAACCTTTTAACTTTTATAAAATTCCTTTTCTTACACTGTAACTTCTTGGTTGCATAAAAGATGGTTCTTTATATGTTCAACCTATTTTCTTCAGACAATGAGATAGGATTCAAATATTCATTGTTCTCAGGGCATGCAGTTCTTTTATTAATTGGGAAACTTACCTATTATCCAATTTATCCACCCACTTTAAAGCAGTTGGGTAATAGATTATTATGGTACATGCAGGCCAAAGCGGACTCTGTCATCTCTATGAATTTATGCTTAAGCAAGTTGTGAAGGCGCTGTTTTCTGCCCATGCTGTGTGTGTTTCCATGTGTCCATGCATCAGAGGTCTCTGTTCCTTGATGAACTTCTGCTTCGAGTGTTCACTAAGGATCCCTGGATTCTAACCACAGCTTCTATTGACATCACTCCTCCTGGGAGGACCCGGTCCTCCTCATACTCTGGCCCCTAGGAGAAGCGACCTCCCACCATGCCCACAGGCCGCTTTAACCTCTATGAGAACCATGATATGGCAAGATAAGGGATTAGGGCACAGAACTTCGCCCCCAAGGCTCCTTGTTTGCTTATCATCAGACAGCTCTCAGATTTCATACAGACTGATGTGCATATGTGTGCATTAGATACCTAACTTCAAGAATGAGGGAGAAGAAAAAAATTGGCCTTCACTATGATTTTTCACCACAGTGTCTTCCTTGGCAGTTTATTCTCATCTGACTGGCACCAGTAACTGCCAACCATTTCTACTTCAGATCGGCATTTTTGGCACTCAGATGACAGTGTGTTTCTACATGGCTGAAAGCAGACAGGAAAAAGTCTTGTGTAAATAATATTTTCCATTAGCAACCCTGAACTGATGTCAAAGCTCTTGATCCATCCCAAGACAATAAAATTCACAATGATGACAATATTAAGATGGCAACATAAATGATGTACAGGGGAGATTGTTCTGCCTTGCTTGATACTATTTGGGGCAAAATACAGGAGTCAGAGCTGGATCGTGTCTTTTTCAGGCTGTAAGCGTTTGATAACATTCATGAGGATCGGCAGGGAAGGGTGGTGGGGGTGGAGGGAGGGCAGGCCGGCTACACAGAATACAGATCAGTGAAGATCACTGTGCCCAGCGCATTCTAAATATTCAAAATCTGGCAGATTCAAATTAACAACACAGGTCTTTAGGCAAACCTGTTGTGTTCATTTTCAGAAGTCCCCCGGGGGGTGACTTGAGTCACCAAGGTCATTATTATTTTTATGATTACTAACATTCAATAACATTTGAAAGCTATATTCTAAAAGGCAGCAACTCCAGACCACTAAGACAAACTAAAGGGTTTATGGTTGCGCATGTTCTTATACTCTGAGGCCACCCACACAAGTTCATGCTGTTGGTACTAAGTGGGCATTATTGTCATTTCAAATTCAAACACTAATTAATAGAGAGAGCTTGGTAACATCTTACACATGGATGGGTATCCAGGGCAAAAGAAAACTAAAGTTCTTATCCAGTTAAGAAGTCCTATGTGCAGCTGGTGGGGTGGTGCACACCTATAATCCCAGCTACTCTGGAGGCTGAGGTGGGAAGATAGCGAGTTCAAGGCCAGCCTAGCAACTTAATGAGACCTTGTTTCAAAAAGGCTGGGAATATTGCTCAGTGGTCAATGGCCCCTGAGTTCAATCCCAGTAAGTACAAAAAAAAAAAGGTTGCATGTACAAAAGCACATATCATATCTTGGCAAGTGAACCTGGGACTTACCAAATCATTCTCTTCTCCATGTTTTCTGAGGAACCTTCCCCTTCCCCTGCACTGGGAGTGTAGCCGGGAGAACCATGGGGACTCAGGAGTCTCTTTGTATTTCCTTTTCATTTGAGATACAGGAATTAGTGATGTAGTGATGGGTTTTTTGTTTTTGTTTGGTACTGGGGATTGAACCCAGGGGTGATCTACCTCTGAGCTATACCCCAGCCCTTTTTATTTTATTTTTTTTTTATTTTGGAACAAAGTCTCACTGTTACCAGGTGCTGGCCTCAAACCTGCAATCCTTCTGTCTCAGCCTCCCAAGTACTGAGATGATTACAGGTGTGCACCCACTGCGCCGGGGTGAGAATTTTTTTTAAGACTTGGATGGGGATTCTGAGATAATCATTTTTTTAATGTCCTTACAGCTGTTATCTGCTAATCAAATTGTGTGGCATTCTAGGAACAGTGCACCAAAGCTGACCAATATTCTGGTATTTATATGTCAGAAATCTGTATTCTTAGAGAAAGAAAATATCTTCTAAAGGGCCTCAGCACTGCTCTTTTCTTATCCACTGCTCTATTGTGCTTTATTTCTTCCCATGAGACCCATCCTCAACCTCTTTACATACATATCTCATTTTTAATAGCCTTTTTAAAAGAACCCTAATGGTCTTTTCATCTTTCATTAACAGGATCCAAAAACCATTTATTTTCTGCCCTCTCACTTACTATATATACACTACAGGGACTTGAAAAGAACACGAGTCCATATATTTACTGCATCAAAGAAACAAAAACAAAACAAAAAGTCAAATATTATATTCTATTAGGATTCCAAGAGAATTTGGATTTCTTTGAAGATGAAGTTTGACCATTCGCAGAGAGCAGTAAATCGGGGTAAACTCTGTGGGCGCCATCACCATTGTAAACCTGGAATAGTAAATTCCAACATTGTAAATCCTTGCACTGGTCTTGGAGAAACAGGAAGTGTCTATGGCTGAAGCACAATGAGCCACAGGAAGTGAGCGCGGCGGAGTCATTTCTGTGCCGGACCACGGTGTCCGCCCCTCCTTCTCCTCCGGGCTTCACTACCCTGGGCTGCCCACCACTTCCTCCACTTCCACAGCCTGGTGCTTCAATGCACACTTGGACCCTTTCCCCAGTTTTATTTATTTATTTTTGGTCATTATGGAGACAGTATTATTATTGTCCACTTGTGCACAAAACCTAAATTCTGTGAATGTAGGTTTATTTGAACTTTCACAACGCCCAAATAGCTAACAGAGAATTGAAGGGCTTTTTTCCCCCTCAAAGCTCAGAAAATACTAACTTTTCTGTTACAAGGTGAGGTCAATGTCATCTTTCAGCTACTATGAAAGGGATGACTGGTTTTTCTGTTATGACAACTGGATCCCTTTAAGTCATAGACAAGGTACCTTTCTATTTCATTACTAACTAAACTGTACTTAATGGGTTTTTTTTTTCTTTTATTACTGAGGATTGAATCCAGGGATATGTAACCTCTGGGCTACACTGCCAACCTTTTTTATTTTTATTGTTTTTATTTTGAAACAGGGTCTCCCTAAGTTGCTGAGGCTGGCCTCTAACCTACAATCCTCCTGTATCAGCCTCCCAAGTACTGGGATTCTAGACATATGCCACTATGCCCCACAGTAGTTAATGTTTTGAGAAACACAAGGCCTCTTGGTCTTGTCAAATGAGCTCATGCTTTCTCCCATGTGTAGTATGTGACAAAACAGACAAAACATAGAAGGTTCTCTCCCACTTGAAACCCCTCCACTCTCACTTCTTCTAGGGTATTCTTCAAAGTGGCAGGCATATCCTAACCTTTTGTTTTTCTCTTCTTCTACTTTCTGTGGAAAATACCTTTTTCTTCCTAGAATACTCTCATTGCTCCGAACCATAACTAGCTACAGAGAAACACCCTTTGAAAAAGCTTATCCTTAACACCTAGACCTGTTACCTTTTCAAATAAGGCCAAGAATTCCCATTTTTTAATTCAAAAAGTGTCAAGACTGATCAACCCATGGGGACTCTTTAATCTTCTCCAAAGGTTTGTAATCTGACCAGTTTCCTGCCCTCCGGGGCTGTTTAACACAGATTAGGTAGTGAAAATAAAAACTCCCACATGGTGACATGAGTTTGTGCTGGCAGAAGAAGAAGAGAATTGGGACAAGATGATAAGGTGAGCAGATGTGTGTGGATAATGTGGTCAAAACTCACTGCTACAGATAGTCTCCAATGTGGCAAATTCATGACCTAACCAGCCCTTTTCACTGCTGTAGTAGATCTTGCAGTCCTCTCTCCCTTATCTCTCCATTAAGTTCTGTGCTCTTTGCGGGAGCTCTTAAAATACATCTGGAGGACCTTTGATTATATGGCGGTCAATGTTCTCTGCTTCAGTTCTCAGGTAGATTAAATGCACCTGCTAGAGATAAGAAAAAATAAGATTCTTTGGTTCCCAATATTTCCAACAAGTAATTTGGGCACTGGAAAAGACGGGAGTAGACTCCAGCCTTTCTTTTAGCACTACATGTATGCTTCTGTCTTATTACTGTTCCTGTGAAGTTGAAGCCCCTCATCCCAACCCCTGTCACTGTGGGTGGCCCTCTCTTGCCAGAGCGAGTTCCTGGGGTCTCTGAGGAATC
Source organism: Glis glis (assembly GCA_004027185.1). Lineage (NCBI taxonomy): Eukaryota > Metazoa > Chordata > Mammalia > Rodentia > Gliridae > Glis > Glis glis. The sequence goes on from PVJS01002241.1 coordinate 6,254, forward strand.
TCTTCCCAACCCTCTTTCTCAGTGCTGGGTCTTGCACATGGGTGCAGGGTGCTCAGCATGGATACATTTTACAGCTACCCTCTGTGCTTCTCTGGAGATGTCTCCCATGACTCTGAGAATGGATTCTGTCTGCCAAACAGGACTGAGATCATTATATCAAAAAGTGGCAAGGACAAAGACAGACTTGTAATGACTGTGATATCACCACTGCTAGTCAATGTTTCTCCAGAGTGGTATCAGAGTGGTATTTACTGCTCTTAAACTTTGGCCTAAAAGGTGACGTGTCAGCAGATTTATCTGCAGTCCTTCCCTCGCTGTTACTGGCAGCTAGGTAGAGGGAAAGCAGCTAATTCCTGTACCACCGGATGGGCTTGGTTACTCTGGAAAATGGTAGCCCAGAGTGGGAAAGTGGAGGCAAAAGCCCACCCAGGCTTGTGATGCAGGCCGAGATGCATTCAGAAGTGGTGACAACCTGCTCTCAAGAGGGGTATCTTTTCATCCTGCTGACATCATGGACTTGTCCCGTTCTGTCATCCATCACGACTCTGCAGGTTAATCGTAGAAATCCTCATTTGCCTTTTAGAAGTTAGGGAACACAGCCCTGAGCTATTTCATGAGGCTCTTATGATGGTTAAGACTCTTTAAAGGGCTGTAAAACATTTTGGAAGCAAGAAGCCTTAATAAAATGACAAATCATGCTGGGCCTGGTGGCGCACGCTTGTCATCCCAGTACTTGCGAGGCTGAGACAGGAAGGATTGCAAGTTTTTGGCCAGCCTCAGCTACTTAGTGAGGCCCTCCGCAACTTAGTGAGACCCTGTTTCAAAATAAAGAATAAAAAAGATAGGGCTGGGGGCATAGCTCGGAGGTAGAACGCTCCTGGGTTCAATCCCCAGTACTGCAAAAAACAAAATGATAAATCATTTCAATAATAAGCATGTGCTGGAAACCCAGGGTAGAGTCATAGTTTACTGGTATTAAAGCCCTAAAACCTGGTCATAACCATAGTCCCAAAGGCCAGTGAGATTAGGATCATTCTTCTTATCACCCAGTTTTCTTACCACAGCTGCATTTGCCTGCGTGGCCTTGGGGCTACTGGGCAAATATTGGGCTCCCCATTCCGTGGAGTCATAAGCAAGTCAAGGTCCAGGTAATTGCTTCCTGGAGACACTGTGGTTACTTTACATCTCGAAAGATAAACTTGTAATAAATACCCTCATATGTCTACAATGTAGTAGGCTCACCAGCTAAAAATAGTCTGCTGTCCTTTTTCTAAGATAACCCCACAATGCAGCCCACACTCATACCTCATAACATGTGTCCTTTCAGCCGATGTCTCTCAAGCATTAACATATATATATATATATATATATATATATATATGTCAACTGCCTGAAGATCCTATTAAAATTCAGATTCATCTCTAGGCAAGCTGGCATGAGGCCCTGAGCATCTGCATTTCTAATAAGCCCTCAGGTAGCGCCGATGCTGCTCGCCCAGGATCTTGATGGCAGTCAACCACCCATGGGACTGTAACTAGGTAATTACTGGGAGCTCTTCCCTGGGGCCAGCAGATTGTCTGGAAAGCCCCCAGACTCATTACAGATCCTTATCCTAACTCCTCTCCAATTAACACAAGAGCACAAGGGGGAATTACATAGCTTTAAAAACTTAGATCCTGCAAACTGTACCGAGCCCACCCATTTCCCCCACTCCCCCCTTTCACATTAACCATCCCACCCCTTTTTATTGCTCATTATCGCTAGTCTGAGCAAACACAGGCTTCGGCCTGATAAGCAATCGACTGACTTTTCCACAAATATAGATTCTCATGAAAAACAAAAAGGAAAAGGAGCAGAATGGAAAGGTGTTACACAGCCAATTTATTTTAGGTTCCAAACCTATTTTTTTCCTTAGGCCTGTTGCCTGATTTCCATTAAGTCATCCTGTTTGCTCTTTGCCTTTGAATCCGTTTTTCCTGCTACTCTAAAAAGACTTTAAAAGGATTTAAAAATCTATTAGCCTTTTAAAAAAAATCTTCCTTTTTATCTAGTGGCATTAAAGAGATGGTAGGGAAGACCCTGGACACGTGTACTAAGTGTTCTGGACAGGTATAGCATTGATGTGGCTGAAAAAATCTCATATTCAATTTTATGGAAATATTTGCTTTGATCCTTCTCTTCCAGGTCATCCTAATTAGATTGCTAGCCAAGGCATGGACTGAGCCCTCCCAATGTATTCACTCTACATTTTATGTTTAGTTTTCAATATTCACACATACAAAATTCACTCCTGAAAATCTGAAATGCCAGCAAATCTGAGGTGTGTGTTATCAGAAATTATTGGTTTTCATACATTCTTAAAGGTGAAAGGGCAATGTTTTGAAAGCATCTGTCCTTTTTACCTCATTGCTTAACTATTTGATTAATATTCTCTTAAGTAACGTACTGATTAAGAAAAGGCCCTTGTTTTATCTATTAAGGAAACCTCTACAACAGAAGCTTTATTTCATAATGGTGTTACTAAGAAGCAAGCATTAGGACTAGCTAATAATGTCTTTAGATCTAAACCAGGAGAAAATCCAGTGATGTAAACTACTACACAACTGATACTTTTATTAAGAAGCCGAATGATCCCATGAGTCAACTCCAGCGAGTGTAAAGCATTCTGCAAATAAGGAAGGGGGCATGATCAGCACTATTAATGAAGGTACATTATACTCAGAACCCTGTGGCACAGAAGCGACTCTTTGTAGAGGAGCAAAATGCGTCTCCAGAGGTGCAGACCCTTACCCCTGGGCACACCTCCTGTGCCGGGGGCTCCGGCACTATGGCTATGGCGGTTGTCATGTGAGACCATCAGCCCAGTCACTGACGTTCACACCTGCAAACAGGGATGTCTGGCAGCGCTGGACTCAGTTGTGCAATTCTAAGCTGATCGGTTTTAAGTTGGCTTCAGAGCTCTGTGAGAATCAACACAGCAGGGCACTGCAGAACAGATAGGGCCGGTTACGATGCCCACGCTCTACATGGCGGCTTTCTTTTCTTGACCTGAAACTTGACTTACAGGCTGTGCTTCCTGTTTGCAGGAAAGACTGGCACCCTCCTGCTACGGTCCATTCAGCTGCCACGATTAAGTCAGCTGGACAATGATGCTCAAGGCTCATAGTGCACATCAGCAAACACCACGTCTCTTATCACATGAGAGCAGAAAACTAGCTCTGGGGTGGCCGATGGAGGGAAGTTCCAAGCTCCTGCTCAGGTTCCAGAGGGTTTCTATGGGCTTCACACATGTTTCAAGGTTTTTAATAGCCAGGAAAGATAAAACAGCACCCCCCCATACTAACATTACATTCAAAGCCCTTTTCAATTTATAGTATATAAAGATAATGTTGTACTCCATGGAAAAGTTATTGTGCTTACATAACACACTTTTCTTTGCTAAAGATATGTTTCCCCAAATCCCTTTTTCAATGGGAACATTGAGGTCAGGGAACAATTACCCACAGATTATACCAAGCCAGCGGAAGAGATAAGAAGGCAACCTTTTTCTCTCTGCCTGGATGGATTCAATTCACTTTAAAACAGCAGTAATCGACACCATCTTATTCTGTAAACCATAATGGATTTGTCATTATCCAAAACCATCTTAAACTCTATACTTACACGAATGCTGCCTTGGAAACTAAAAGAATAACGGGATAGGCCTGGCCTTCTATCTGCAATTCCTACTTCTAGAAAAAAATCACACGAGAAGTACAGCAGGATCTTACAGATACAGTACTCTAAGTCACTAATGTAAAGGTTCTCGTGCTAGCTAATGGGAAGACCAAATAATCACTTTTCAGGATTTCTGGTGAATCAACTGAAAATAAAATTATAAATCATTATAAGCAAACAACAAATTGGAGTGATAAATCATCTCTTTGATGTCTCTAAAATTAGAGGGAAAAGTCACATACTAAATTCCCTTAATATAAGCCAAGGACCTACTAAGAGATTATTTTATGAGCCTTTATAAGCCTCTGCCATTTGAGGGATGCATAAAGAAATAAACATTTATCTTGGAATATTAGAGGTTTGCCTTAACAGGGGAATGCATGCCCCTGTGTACCCTTCTGTAGCATATGGAGACCTCAGACACTAGGACAGGAGCTCTGGGGCCTAGAGCGATAAGAAGCAGAGGATATTGATTATGCTTGGGTTTTGAAGAAGAGCAAACTACTGCAATACCCTCATGACACTCTGGAAGGGGAGGAAGAGCTGAGGAGCTGGCACAGGGATAACTCCAGATGGAACCCCAGTGACCCCTGGTTGCCCGTCCTCTGTTCAGGTTAGACAGGATCATTTTTGTTTCACTTCTGCCAACATTCACTATAGAAACAAAATAGAAAACAAAGTAGAACCTAGAGACATGAAACAAAAATGATCTCATTTATAATATGTGAGAAATTAGACTCTTCTCTTCTAATGAGACATAAATATCTAATTACTGTTAACACAATGTGCCATGTGAATACTTTTCTGTAACCACAGGAAGGCTGTATACCATTTATGCAAAATTCACAAGAGTTTTCCCCCATATTATTCATACTGTGTACTAAGTGTACAATTGTAACACTGCTCAGAGCATCCAACAGTACACAAACAATAATCAGAATGCTCAACTGATATTTATGCACTAGCACAAAGGTGAGCACTACCTGTGTGACTGGAAACAGCACACATTCAACTCAATTAGCTGTGACCCAGAAATACTGGTTCCATAGCTCATGGGCCTTCTAAATGGGCATCTTAAGATCACATTTAAATTGGTGAAAGATCCTAACCTTGTGCAAATAGAAAATAAGAAACTTCATCCCTTTAAAGTTTGGGTGAAAAGGAGTTGATGGTTAAAGAGTTAAATTTTTAGAGGCGCTTAAAACCAGTCATGTCATTTTAAAACATAAATGTTATACATATCTGTCAGTTATTTTAGATCATTAATTTCCCTAATATATCCTTTTATGACTTCTTCTAAGCCTTCTTGGCTTTTATTTTAAAAGCAAAATACACATATCTACTGAAGGCTCATCGCAAATTTCACACTGTCAGCAATATCTGGATTATTTTAAGAAAGGATAGATTATCAAGAGAATGAGCCTCTCTGAGGTTATCTGACACCATTATTTCACCTTTTAGTTCTTGAACATGAAACCAGGTCTGTGAAATAACACTCCAAAAGTGCTAATGTTAACAATATCTAATGACATGAGAACCCATGACAGGCTCCCAGACTTGAAACATTGTCTTCAACTGGCTTTTCTAAACCAAGAGGAAAGCAAGGAGACAACCTTCCCAGGAATATTGATCTAATCTGCACCAATAACCAGCTTTTGAAGGACTCCTCGGCATGTGCCCAGGGGACGTCTCTGTGCCCCACAGCCTGCGGGCCTTCCCCAGACCCAGGGGTGCTGCACCTGGTGCTTTAGGTTTACCTGGGCTTTATGCGGTATTAAGACAGGACATCATCTCTGAACCAAACCCTTGGGAGAAAAGCTTGGCTCTTAATCATCTCACAAATGAGAAACATTATTGTCAAAATGAGCCTCTGATTTCAGAGGCTTCCAGAATGGACTGATCATCACAACCACCCGAGGGACACTGACTCCTTCAGATTCCTCAACCCTGGGGATTCCGATGAGGCGGGTCTTTTTTTTGCGGTACCGGGGATTGAACCCAGGGGCGTTCTACCTCTGCGCTATACCCCCGGCCCTATTTTTTATACTTTATTTTGAAACCGGGTCTCACGAAGTTGCAGAGGGCCTCACTAGGTGTAGAGAGAGAGAGAGAGAGAGAGAGAGACAGGGAGAGAGAGAGAGAGCTGAGGCTGGCCGCGAACCCGGATCCTCCGGTCTCCGCCTCCCAAAGTACTGGGATTACAAGCGTGCGCCACCACGCCCGGCTGAGGCGGGTCTTTGGCAATGAGGTCCCCCAAGTAGCCACATGCCAACAGTTAGCACCCTTAAGGACAAGAATCCAACATTGTCAAAAGAGTGGTGGCGTGAGCTCCATTTCTAAACATTAGCATCCTCCAGCACACTCTCCAGGTGATACTGACCCCAAGATGATTAGGGTGTGGTTTCTGTTCTTGGTGACCTCCAAGATGAGGGGCTTAATGGAATTCACGCAGTGTCACTTGGATGAGGTCCTGGCCAGGACCAAAGAGAACATGGGTGGGAGAATCTGACAGGGGAAGGAGAAGGAGGGAAGTGACAGACAGGGGCTTTGAGACGAGGGAAGGCACCGGAACGGGTAAGGTAGGCGACAAAAGCCAAACTTGATTGTGTTAGAGTTCAAGTGCAGAATCGGTCCTGCATAATAGTCTCTAGTGCACATGCATGCGCGTGCGCACACACACACACACACACACACACACATCATCATCAGCAGCAGCAGCATGCTTACATGAACAGAGGATGGGGAGGGGGGTAAAAATAGGAAACACTTATCCAGCGCTTACAATGCAACCGACACTTAGAGCAATTTGCACATGCTGACTCACTGAATCTTCATGCCAACGCTCTGAGGCAGATGCTGCAACTATTCCACTGGGCAAAGGAGGACAGGAAGGCACAGGGAGGTTAAGGAGTTTTCCTGAGGCTATCCAGCTAGTGAGTGGTGAGATGTGGGTCTGAATCCAGGTGTGGCTTCTCTGCAGGTAACCAGTGATGTATATACTGCCTGTTCTCTCGTCTGCTGAAGTCAGTTCCCTCTCAGCCACCCTAGGTTTTGACCTGCTTATTGAAATCAGATAGAGTAGGTATCTCAGAGGTGTAGTCACCACTAGCTTGCTCTATTAGCTTCCTGTTTGTAATTAAGCACAGACATGCTACAACAACAACAACATCAATAATCCCACTAAGGAATTAGTGTGTCTGGCCTGACAACTTAAAGTATCAGGAGCCATCAGCTTTCTGACAGCTAGAGCAAGGCTTTAAAACATATGCTTAATGTTTGCCACAAAGATCCCCCTGAGAGTCAGTCACAGGATCCTGTCTGTAGACCCTGACTGCAGTTATCTACATTAATCTGAAGAAACTCCACAACAAAAATCATTGGCCTGCCAATCACAACCCCACCCCCACCTCCCCCCTGTAAAGTCACTGACACCAGTAAGAGAATCGCAGATTACCCAGAGAGCACTGCGAGGGGAGCCATAGGCTTGCTCCTGCTTTTTAAAATGTCCCAGAATGTGTAAAATAGCAGTGTCCATAGCTTAGGGCTTCCTCCAGTGTTCACATTGCTTTTATAAAAAGGGATTTTATAGTCGACCATCCTTTTCGACATGTTTTAGTTTGTCAAGTTGAAAATTGCACTGTATACTATTTGGGCAAAAATATTAAAAAACAGGACTGATATCTTTACACAGACTATCTTTTTAATTAAGAAGAGACTCTTCTGTGTTTCCAAAGCAGGCACCATGGAAGACTGTGAGAACGAAAGGAGATGGTGCATATATAAGAGCGGCGAGAACTCTGCACTGATCACTTGGTCACCTTCTGGCTCAGTTAATGATTTGGTACTAAATGAAATGGTCCAGGGTCAGGTTCAGTAGGAGGATACTCTTCTCCATCCCTCAGCACAGCTGTGTAAGGCCCTGGAACAATTTAGTTAAGTGGACTGAGGGGTAGGAGGCGCGGCAGCCCCCATCCTAGGTGCAAGCATTAGGCTGCGTGCTCTCCACCGGGAAGGGAGCTCAAAAACAACTATGGGAAGGCTTATTTACATGTATAATGACATATACTTACACTTTTCTACAAGAAATATTGTTAATGGGGCAATTTTACAAATCCGATAGAAAATTATTTCATAAGTGGTCCCAAATGTTGCCAGATGTGACAATGAATGTCTTTTCATCCAGCCATTTCCAAAATATACTGGAAAGCTTAAAATGTAAGTTTTTATGTGGATTGGGAGTAGCGATAAATTAGTAATGATGCAGACCCTGTCTCCAGGAGAAAAGTATCCCCCTGCAGCAGGGGCTCAGGGGGAGAGAGCCAGGCTCCAGAGAGCACCCAAGAGGCCCCGGAAGTCCCCAAAGTATACAGTCCAATTTGGAAAACAGGGACAGATTACTACTTTGCAAACTGCTTTGAAAAACATAGAGAAAAAATGAGTACATACTGCACATTTGATTACTACATTTTATAACCCATGTTATTGGTGACTGTGTTGGGAAACTTATTAATATATTTACTTATATTTACTTTAAACACAGTCACCTCATTTACCTTCAAGCACTTGAAAATCCATGGAGTATAGTCTTAGCCAACTTTCTTCTAAACCTCAATGTAACCCCTGCAGCGAGACCACCTTTGAACTCGGAGTTCAGTCCCTCAAAGGGACTGAATTTTAAACACACCGTCTCCTCTGCTGCTTTGGCCGATCATGCCTGGTGTCATTAGCGTCTACTTAATATGGCAGCTGATGTCTTGTGGTCCCTTTGCAAATGGGGGAGAGAAGTGAATTATAATTGCCTGCCGCAGGACTGTGTGGCGCTGCCGGTGACAGCAGCAAATGGGGAAAATAGGAAGGCATTAGAGAAGGTCTGTTGTACTGATGAAGTGAAATTCCTAGAACACACTGTGCTATAAAATGAGATTTGTCTCCACAGTGCCGGGAGCCAACAATAGGCTCAATAGTACCCAGCATTGGTTGCTGGGCATATTCTAGCTCCTTTAGTCAGAGCTGCCTTTCATTCAAGGGAGCAGGAGCCACACTAGAGAATGGAAAGGAGCGAGTGTGTTATCGTCCAGAGAAAGGCGGAGAGTAAGATGTTAGGGGAAAAACCCAATAGAATTTCAACCAGGATGAAAGCTGTGATAAGATACACAGACAGCTTCTCACACTCAGTATGATTCAGCTTAAACCAAATCTACACTCTTTTTTTTTTAATTAAACAACCAGAGAAATGATGGTTAAAATGTGTCCATCTTCTAACTTGGATTAATATAGATTGTGTTTTGGAAAGATCTGTTGTGGAGGATGGATCTTTCGTAGATCTTCATCCCTGGGAAGGGTTGCAGAAAGGAGACTTCTGCAACCTTCTAATGAGTGGGGATGGAAGTGGGGTTTCAGAGAGCCCTGTTGCCAGGGAAGGTCTCTCTATTTTGTGTCTAGATATAATCCGAGTCCATAAAAGCGAGCGATGAGTACTGTGCATGAAACTACGTATTATAAAACTACACCCTGCCTTAGGAAGAATTATCTGTCAGTCCATGGGTGGGTAACAGATTCCACTAGCAATAAGCCAGAAATGAGTTCAACTTTGCTCCCAACTTGCAAACCCGAGAGACAGAGGAAGGGAGAAATCTTATTCAAAAACTGCCTCCGGCGCTCGGGAGACAGTTTAACTGCTGAAATCAAAGACAGTTAATTGTGGCCTGCGCAAGTAGGTGCAAGCCCATCTAATTACCAATGGGGCACTGTCAAACCAGTTTGCCCCTGAAATAACCACTTTAAACTAATTTGGGTTTTTTAAAAAATTCATTTTAACCAAAGTATTTGCACAAAACTACATCGAAACCATCGCCAATTAATCATTAGTAAAGGTAGGAAATAAAGTATACACATTCTGTTGGAGAGGTCCAAGTGAAAATAATATGTAATAATTTTTCTAAAACACTTGTTCCAAAAACTACTGTGCACAGAAATCATAGTGGGGAAAGTTCTGCATTTTAACATTTGGCTTGGTGAGAGGTGGGTGCCAAGTCCAGACGGCCCCTAATCCGCCCACCTTCTCAAGAGGTTTTGGTGAGAGGCACACATACAAGTATCTGTGCGTACAAAAGAAGCACAGAAAACGCCTTTGGGGTTTGTTTTCGTTTTTGTTTGGCTTGGTTTGGTGCTGGGGATTGAACCCAGGGGCATTCTACCTCCAACTACACCCCCAACCCTATTTTTTCTTTGAAACAGGTCTTACTAGGTTGCTAAGGGTCTCATTAAGTTGCTAAAGCTGGCCTCGAACCTGCGATCCTCCTGTCTCAGCCTCCCAAGTACTGAGATTACAGGCGTGCACCACCATACCTGGTCATTTTGGAGGTTTTGATGTCAAGATGCCCTGGAATCAAAAGTCTCTGCGTATGGAGAAAGCTCAGTTTCCCAACAGAGCCTCCACCCTAAGCCAAAGGGCAGGCTTGGGCGTTGGTGGTCACAGGTGACCCGGCCCACTCCTGCTGTATTTGTTGAGCTTCTTAGGACAGTGCCAATTAGAGCCAATTTTGATGAAGGTTTTTGTGTTGTGAACATCTGTCCACTAGCATCTGGCCAGGGCCCAAGTCCATTTCACAAGAAATGCCAAACAGCTGTCAGATGGTCCTGGCTTGGGGTGCATACCAAATGAACATAATTCTCACTCCACTGGGGAGAGCCCCAGCTTCTATTAGCCATCTCTGGAGACACCCAGTCGCCAAGCGCTTACTTGTTAGCACATTCCCCTCACCCCTGTCCAGCAACTTTCTTATTTTTGTGAATTAGGCTTTGCCCATTCGAATACATAATCGGAAGGGATAAAGCCAGAATTAACTCTCGCTTGCTTGAGAGTTAATGATTGGTTTGGCCCTGGTTTTCTTTCCTCAACCAGCCAACTTTTCTCTCCTCAGACACTTCAGTAAAGTAGGGGTGAAGGCTGGGTCAGAACAAGGGTTTACTTTCCGATCTATCCACTTTGCTGTTTAGTGATTCCGCTACTAGGTGTTGCGAAAAAAAGAAAGTGTTTAAAGCCACTATCACTATGAACTACATTATGATGTGAGACTATAATGCACCAATAAAAGCAAAATTAAATAAATTAATTCATTAAAAAATAAAGCCCATGACTCAATCTGACATCTCAGTTTACTGATATAAGTAGTGAATGGCACATATAATTCAAGTTTTACTGTAGAAAATAAACTCGTTTATATCTATACATTGGCTTTGAGTCAGACATTAACTTAACAGAGACTTTTAGGCCATCTTTGTTAGAAAAAAATTCCTGAGTATTATGAGTCCAAATTTAACATTACCTACAATCTAAACACTGCATTCAGAAAACTCAGCAGGCAAGGAGACCCTCAGCATTATTACCTCGAGTTTCTCCATCTCTGTTCCTAGAGTCTAGAAAAGCTGTAGCCAGGGTATGTGGCAGGAGCCAGACAAACACAGGCTTTTGAATGAGCAAGGAACCAAACCAGGGCAGGTAAAACCTGGCAGACTCGGTTACCTCATTTTTAATGCCTTATTTCATATTTTGGAAATATCCATTAGTATCTGACTTAGCTCTTGGCACATAGCAGGCATGTGCTATACATTTCCTACATAAAACAAACTCATGGTTATTCAGTTATTTTAAGTCATGCCCTGACACAAAAGAACAAAGAGAAAAGGATGGGAACAGGCAGAAAGCCTCGCCTGGACACTGTCATGTTACCATCTTCTTTTCAGTTTTGACTTCCATGACAAGAACCCACACCCTGCTGCTGACACAAAGCACCAAATTTAGCTCATTTTATTTGGAGGGCTTGGTAGCAAATAATAATCGCTAACTTGACTATTGAGTATTTACCATGGATGGCCATCCTTTTGGTATATGTTGTCTCCATCCTCAGATTCACCTTACAAGGGAGACACTACTAGTGTTTCCTTGTTACACAGGAGGGAAGCAAAGCAGAGATGTTAAGTCACCTCCCCCAGACCTCACAGCCAGTGGAAAAGCAAAGAGTTGGTACTTGAATTACTCCACCACACTCTTCTAGAAGAAAAGAAGCTCAGTCCCCAGGGTAATTTGGGCTTTCAGCTTTATTTTGTTTGTGTCTAACACTAATATCTTACTTGTTCTTCCTGATACTAGTCTCAAAACTCTGGGACAAACACCATCATCACCATTGAACATTTTTCTAGAATGCATGTCGGTCAGTCATTGCTGCTCCAGGCTTGATGTACGTGGAACACTGTCATGTTATACTCATAACCCACGGAGAATGCCAACATTATACATGCAAAAAATAGTCACCGAGTCTGACGTTTACTTTCCCTACTCGCTGGGTCTCCGGAGTGTGCTTCCTTGTCATCCAAGAAAAAGCAGAGTTGGCACGTCTGTCGGAAAAGTACTTAATACCACAGTGTGGGCTGCAGTGTCTGCTTCCCCATAATATCTTCAGAGAATGATCCATTAAAGTGCTTGAACTTAGCCAGACGTGGTGGCGCATGCTTGTAATCCCAGTACTTGGAAGGCTGAGACCGGAGGATCCGGGTTCGCGGCCAGCCTCAGCTACTTAGTGAGGCCCTCCGCAACTTAGTGAGATCCGGTTTCAAAATAAAGAATAAAAAAATAGGACTGGGGTGTAGCTTGGAGGTAGAATGCCCCTGGGTTCAATCCCAGTACCTCAAAAAAAAAAGTGCTTGAACTTACTATTTGAAGGTTTAGAGTAGGGAAATGTATTGAAGCTTCTTTTCTGAGGACTTAACATAAACTTTGAGGTTATCTCACACCCAGTGGTGCTAGCAATGCCTTTTTGTTGTTGTTTTTGTTTTTGGTGCTATAGCCCTAGCCTTTTTTATATCTTATTTTGAAACAAGGTCACTTGAGGTTGCAGAGGGTCTTCCTAAATTGCTGAGACTGGCCTCGAACCTGTGATCCTCCTGTCTCAGCTTCCCCAGTACTGGGATTACAGGTGTGAGTCACCACGCCCAGCTGCAATGCTTTTTTGATACTTGTACTTTTCATTTAAACCTACAAAGGAAGTTCCTTTAAACTTATTTAGACCAAGTTTATTTTTAAATATATGGTTCCTTTGCACATCAAAAATAGAAAATATAAGTGAAATTAATTGGACAGTCCTAACCCTTCTCTTTTGGTGTTGGAGTCTCTATTCAGAGTTTGGCTACGATTCCATCGTCAGTGTGTATTTTTCCACGTTATGCTCTGTACCATCAAGAACATTGGCCGTGGTCACATTTTAATTTATTCGCAACCTTTCAAACCATGTACCATAAACTTCGGAGCTGCATTTAGAGATAATGTATAGCTGGGCTGGGCTGGCTGCTGATTAGATGATAACATCCTCTTGTGTTTCTTCACCTTTCTAAGGATCTAAGTGAAAGCAGTTGTGCTGAGATTAAGTAACACTAGAGGGCAGTCAACAAGTAAATTTAGAAACCAGGGACACCACATCTCTGCAATAACTTGACATAACAATAGAGAAGTAATCTATGCATCGGTTCTCAGCACCCTAACACCTGGTCAAACATGGTGTCCAAACGTCAAAAAATTATCCCTTACTCCCTTAACTTTTAATTTGTGCTTTTAAAATAAGACATCAAAGCAAACAGTTTCATAAAGATTCTTCCTTCTAGAAACTCACTTAATTTGTTCAAGTCCCCTGGAAATATTTGATGCTTCTAATCTTGTTTTGATTTACTTCTACTACTCAGTTTCCTTTTTAAAGTACAAGATGAGAATAGAACCTTCATGCCACAAATTTCATTTATAAAACCTGAAAGAAAAATGCAACCAGAAGGATAAGTATAGAACACACATCTTTTAGGATTTTTTTTCATGGTGTAAGTATTCTTTAACTAGTAGAGACATTGGAGTATTCTCCTAGATGGCTATACTATATCAATATTTATCGAAAGGTTGAAACCATAAAGTGAAATCTGTGATACCTCAACTCCCATGCAACAAAGATTTATTCTAAATAAAATATTACACACACTTTCTTTCCCTTCCACTATATAAGCAGAGTTCAATTTTAGCACAATGTGGTGCAAAAAAAATCTTAGCTATCTTATTAACACTGTTTTATTAAATAAACAACACAGTTGAGGTGTTATTTTTGTTTTGTGAATTACATCATCTGCAACATTTCATATGCACAAGGCAATTTAAGAGATAAACGCTCATATAAATATGCCCCAAGTGGAGTGAGGGGGAGGCACAAACACATGTACATCTAATTTCAAAATTCAAAAACCTTCATAAAATAAAATTGTCTGGAATCAAAAACTAGGGAACAGGCAGCTGGAAAATAAATAAATTAATTAATTAATTAACTAAACATCCTTGATCCTAAGACTGTTAAGACTCTTTTTATAGAGGTGGGCGAGCAAAATATAACCAGGTCCAAGGTTTTGATGTTCAGTCTCTGAAGTATCACTGAAGTATTTTATCTGTAAGCCTGGGTTCCTCTCTTGGACCATGCCACCACTAGCTACCCAGCCCCCCAGAGGCGACATCTTGGAACCCTTTTTTATTCCTTCTGCTCCTTACTCACACATCCAAGGGGGTCCCCAATTTCTGTTGGCTAAATCTTTCCAACACAACCCAAATTTGTCCCTCTTTCCTACTCACGGCCCTAGCAGATTTATATTTCTAAAGCACACATCTAATGATGTCATCTTGCTGGAAAGCTTCAGCTGTCCGCAGAGTAAAGTCTCCCTGTCATCTCCCTTTCGGCCCTCAGGACTTCCCCACATCACCTGTGCCTGTGCTCAGTTGTCACCAGGAGTACCCTTTGCTCGCTGCGGCTGATTCTCCCCTTCCCCTGCCTCTGGGACTTGGCTTCTGCCTTTCCCACCCCCACCCCACCCCGCCCTTCAGTTCTTTCTCTGCCTCCCAACTTAAGGGCTTCCTCCTCCATGAAGCCCTGCCTGCTGACCTCCCAGCTGGACAGACCATTCCTTCCTGTCAGCATCTTCGTCACTGTTTTGGGGACGGAGAATAGACAGACCTTACACTACAAGGATTTCTCGCATATCTACTTTTTTCACTAGAATGTGGGCCCAAGGACCGGCCTACTCATTGTATACAATGAGTAAATTTTGGACTAGTTCATTATCTCTCTGCAGGATCTAGAATTTTCCTCTCCTAGAGTAGATGCCGAATTATCGATCTGCTGAATTTGAACTGCTGCTTTCACTGGACCTCGTGGCCTGAGCCAGAGATGACCCGTGTCAGGGGGAAGATCCACTTATGCTGTGTCACACAGTCCACTTTATTTCTTGCTAAAAAAAAAAAAAAATGTCTGTTTGTCTTATAGGTCCAAGTTGCAAGCCCCAGGAGGATATTCCTGTTGAAATATCTGGTTCAACCGTCTGTCCCTCCCATGCCACCATGCGTGCCAGGGTCAATGCTGACACCCTTATGTTGCTATTTATTTTTATTCCTACCATAAAACAGGACTAGAATCCCAAATAAAAGTGTCCTCCATTTGCCAATTGATCTCTTTTAGTAGACTTTGACTCAAGATTCCAAGGGCCTTCAGAGATAATGTTCCCTCCAAAAACAGTCCTCCACTGACAAGAAGCAGGAATTAGGTCCCCATCGCTTTTGAAGCCTCAGGTGTGATCAGCACAAAGCTACTTACTTCTAAAGTTGTTCTGTATCAGGGTTCAACCTGCATGTTAGGCATAATGTGAGAATCTCTATGGTTGGAAGACTGAACTCCTTTTCTGAATTTGCTAAATATTAAGTAAACAGCACAGTGACATGAAACATAAAACTCAGACTCTGAAGGTTGGGGACCTTGTCCCACGCCCTTCCTTTACCAGAGATGCGCTCTTAGGCAAACTGTTTGTCCTCTCTAACCTTCAGTTATCTTTAAATTGAGCATTATAATACCTGCCCTGCAACCCAGGGTTGTAATGAGATTAAATGAGGTCATGTTTATAGACACTTTGAAAAATATAAGCACTACCTAAGTGAGTCTTATTAATAACACCATAAACACTGTCGCTGGATCAGCAGCAGCATGCCTGACTCTTGGTTCTAATGTGGTACTCAGCCACACTCCTCCGAGGAAACTCCTTTGGTAACTAGCCCTGACTGCCGGGAGTCAATCTATTCCCTGCAGAGGATGAGGACCTGGTGCCGCCCAGGAAGGGGTGCTGTGCATGCTAACCAAGAGCAAGGAGAAACAATGAAAGATGCAAATATGTCATGAATACTTTCACAGAATAAGCCTCCCAGTTATGACTAGGTGTGGTTGACAACATGCAAGAAAATACATTGTCCTTGTCCCTTTCAAGTTCTGCTCAGAAGAATTTGCATTTCAATAATGATATGATAATGTCAAGTTATTCACAACATTTCAAAGCCTTCACTTGCACACCTGGCATGTTGGAGGACCGGCTGGAGAACTAGATGTGACTGTTTTCTAACAGCAAAAGCAATTATGTTTTCCTTTTTATTCTTGGGAATGGATGTATTTGGGCAATATTAACAGGTCTGTGTTCTGGAAATGACAAAATGTGCAATGAAAGCTCCACCCCCCCGATGCCCCTGGAGAATTAATTAATCAGCATATTCAACATGTTGAACTTCTCCTCTTCACAAAGGACAGGAAACACCTTGTAGATAAAAGTTGACGTTTTTTAAGGGAAAACTTTTCCCAGTTCTCTGAACATCCCTTAAAAAAAAAGTATCCAAGCTGGGCGTGGTGGTGCACGCCTATAATCCCAGCAACTCTGCAGGCTGAGGCAGGAGGATCACAGAGTTTGAGGCCAGCCTTGACAATTTAGTAAGACCCTGTCTCAAAAATAAAATATAAAGGGCTGGGGATGTAGCTCAATGATAGAGAGCCCCCAGGTTCAAGCCCAAGAAAGGAAGGAAGAAGGAAGGAAGGAAGGAAGGAAGGAAGGAGTATCCAAAAGATACATGCTACCTTTTCTCTTGGCTACATATGAAACTCCTCTACTCTTTCTATATCTCTACTTTTGACACCGCTTCTCTGGGCAAACACAGGATCATGCTGCAGGGCAACTTTATCCCTATTAAAAATAAAGCCACGGCTTTAAAAATATTAAAAATATTAAAAATAAAGCACGGCTAGGGTTTTATGTCAGTTATAAAATGATTGTTCACACAGAAATTTCATTCATAAATTGGCATTTATATATTATATCCAACTTTTATTAGACTACTTGAAAGTTGAATATAAATAGTGCATTAACATTCATAACTCAGCTTTTTGATATCTGTTCTGAAACTCATGACACAAGAAAAAAGTACTTTTAAACAAAAGTAAGACCCAATTTTCTCTAGTATCTACAATATTCCTAGACTGAAATGTTTAGCACTCAGTAAAATGTAGTTTTGGGCAAAGGAAAAGCCACTTGGTCCCCTGCCTCTGGCATATGTCACACTTTTATTTCAAAGAATGGGGGCACCACTCAAAGTCCCATCGACTCTTCAGAAGGAATGGCCTGGAATCTGGACAGGAGTCAATAAAAAATCAGCAATTTGGGCAGGCAAATTCCTTTAAAATTAAAAATATCTCCTCCAAAGATTCAGACTCCACATAACTTACACATTTCAGTTGTCCCTTAAGTGATATTTCACTCTTCCTGCGGCTCTTCTGACGTGATACAGAATCACATTTTTCATTGTAACAAGAACCTTGTGTGGTGTGTACATAGCACAGTAATGGAAGTGTGTTCATACCATTGCTGCCAGCTAAGCCCAACCTCCAATGTATTGGTGCCATGCAGGCACAAAAGAACACCTAATGTCAAAGATCATTAATTAAGGTTACTTAAAGTCCATGTTGTAGTTAACTGACATCCACACAAAAAGTACTGCTACTTTTCTGAAAACGTATATGTGCAATATTATGTCTAACTGGACGCCCAAAAGTAATCACAATCTTGTTATCATTGAGAGGAGAGAGAACTAAATTAACCAAAATTCTTCTTTTAGCAAAAAAAAAAAAAAAAAAAAAGCTTTGATGTTTGCCCCTCTGTTCTCCACTGTCTTTCTTTAAGAACAAACACAAACAAAAACTAACTTAGGAGAATACTGAAAAAATGAGCTGGAACTATTTTCTTACCCTAGCAAATAATCAGGGTCCATAATAGTGAATTTATAAACGCACGTTTTCATTGCTTCTGGGAGACACGGGAGGGGGAGAGGAGTAGGGTGGGGGATAATTGCAGCCTATGGGGAAGCCAGACCACATGATCAGAAACTGCTGTGACACTTAAAAGTGTTTCTCCACAAGGAATTCCGGTGCCCAGAAGCCTGGTGAAGCCAGTAGCAATTAAGGCCATGTTATCCTTTTAATTTACTTCACATTATTGGCCTCTGAAATCAATCATTTAGTGTGGTTTGGTAAGGGAGGGGTCTCTATAATAGGCACGTGCATTAAAAATGCTTGTTGATCTTACACAAAAATTCTGGCAGGCTGGATCTGGGGAAATTTAAAACGGCTGCTTTGAAGCTCACTTTGAAATAAAAACTAGTCATTTTCCAGTTTTAAAGGAAAGTGACTAATTTTCTAGATTAGTTCCATTTGTAATGAATTCAAACTTTTCTTCTTCTGAATCTGCCTGGATTTTCACTTGATGTCCCGAATTCAGCACTATTTGCTTCTTTAAAGTGTGAGATTATTTTATGTTTTAATCTACAAAGGAATCAAATTGCTTGGCTTAGACTAGTAGGAGTCCTTGAAAGTCCACTTGAGAGATGGGAACTAAAACATTAAGAAGTGTACCAGTATCTGTTACACAAGACCAAATTTACCTGACAAAAGCAAGCTGTGTCCTACATCACACGGGAGGCACATAAATCACTGGCGTGTGTGTGTGTGTGTGTGTGTGTGTGTGTGTGTGTGTGTGTGTCCATCCCCTCTTGCAGCAATTTACTCCCCCACATCTTTACTTCTCTGAGTCACATGATATATACATAACCGGAGAGCTTTTCCTAATCCTCCCAGAAGTCAAAAACTAAAAATTCTTAAAGGAATGAAAAATATTCATATACTCAAAAGCAGACAAAGCAGTAGACCTAGAGTCCAAAATGAGTGGTTCTTTTGTTGCAAGAATACAGTAAAATGGTCTCTAGCTCCTCAGTAATGAGTGTCAAACCTAAAAAATTAAAGGTTAAACCCGAAGCAAAGCTCAAATGTTTACACTGCCAAAACAAAACACAATGTGCAACACTGATGATGTCATTTTATTTATTTAGCTATCTGCAGAGCCAAAGCCAAATTATGAAGCTGAGATTTGGAGCAAAGTCATGAATACCCTCATTTACCTCTGCATGTGTGAACAGCCCCAGATGAAGAGCTCACACCCCTTTGCTTTCTTGTGGAAAGATGAAAGGGACGTCAGCCCCTGGACCATGATTTTTTCACCAGCAGGACCGGGCAAGAGGTAAATTCTGGAGTAAATATCAGCTGGATGTACACATAACAAGGTCCAGGGAGACACTCTCAGAAGTTGCCTCTTTTAATCCAACACTGAATTATGTGAGAAGCGGTTTTCTTCTTTCAGCGCACAACTGCCAAAATAACTGGAAGGCTTGCAAGCCTGAGTATGTCTCCAACCTTTCCCAAGACACCCCAACACTATCTGAGGCACTGAAACTATGGCAACCGAATAAGAAAGCAGCCTCCATGATTAATAGATGAAGATCCCAGCGACAGTGTCTAGCTAGGGCCATCATTCATGATGCGAGCAGAATTAGCACAGAATCCATCTCGCAAACCATTAACAAGTCTTCTTATAAAAATCAACTCCGCTGCCATTGTGACGCGCGTCCTAGAGTTTTGAACGCCGTGAACAATTTGGTTTCTATTTATCGCTCACTATGCAGGGATGAGAATGCTCTTAGTAACTCAGAGGCTCACGTTTTTCAGAAGAGTGAAAGGCTGAATAGAACGGTTTTCCACCTGGGTATCTGAGGCCCAAGCACAAATGCATTCAAAAACCAAAATACGTGAATGGAGTCATGTGGTTCTCTGAGTAGAAAGCAGGAGGGACAGTTGTTGGATTGTTTGAGCGTGTTCTGTGGAATGCAATTTTTCATAAAGCATTCCATTTTCAGGAAAGGAACGTTTGCATTCATCAGCTCAATCAGTATTCTCTCAGTTTCCTCATTCAAGGACAGTAGGAGTCTGGGGGAGGGGTGGGGAAGTACTGGGGGCGCTGCAATATTAATGAAAAGATTGAATACCCTCCTTAACAATCGACAGTAGGAAAAAGGAAAGAAGAACCCAGCACAGAGGACAGACGGCTCATCTATAAAGCTCCCACACAACATTAAATAAAAATTAATATATTCATAATTTTTCCCAGTCTCTGAAATGCTTATTTTCCAATTGTATGCTTGCATTGTGTTTAATGCCACATCCTGTCCTGTTCCATAAATACTTCAAATCAAATCATGGTCGAAGGCTGGTGTTGGAGAAGTAGACGGACAGAAGGGCCAAGGGAGGGGCACACAGCAATTTTAGAGATTCTTCTGCTAAATTTTTAAATTGGCAAGGATTCTTTGAATTAACGTTTTGATACATGGCGATTATAGGTTGGTTGGAAACCACTAGAAAGTACCTAGTCATATTATAGGGAAGTCCTAGGTCAAAAGGCTGTACCTGGATGGAAATACCTATTTCTAACAATACTGTCAAAGCAGCGGTCACCACCCTGGCTGCTGGGGAGGATCCAGTCCTTCAGTCTCTGTGACGCATTATTGTTGATTTATTTCACTCTCTTCACATCCCCTTTCCACTTGCAGGATTTGAGAACCCCCATCCCATAATAATAATGGCGATCCTAAGCCATGGAGGGATTCCTAGAAGACACACAGGCAGCTGGAGTCCTCAGGAAATTGTGGCAATAATATCAATTTATTTCCCTTTCTGCTGTGCCTTTTAGAAGTCAGAATGTTTTTCACTGATGTGGACTTGTATGACTATCGTTTGAATCTGAGTTCAGGTTTGATGGCAGGGCATCTGTCAGTCCAGTGGCCCTGCCTCTACTCAGGTCAGCCAACTCTTGCCTACCTAAGGTGGAGAAAGCAATCCTTTGCTTTTGCTTGGAGACTGACACTCATCCCAACTGATTTCCAGCGTGGCCAGGCACAAGCGACGTGGCAGCTGCATGGCCACCCTGAAGACCCTCCTGTAGAAGTTCTAGCCACAACCTCCAGGAGGAGTCCTTCCACCCATAGCCCAGCCTTTCTCCTGCAAACCTTCTCCTTGGGAATTCAGTCATCCTTGAAGGGGCTGCTCTCAGATTCTAAATGTGGGTGCAAATTGTGCCTTTTACTTTTATAGTGTTAGTAAGTAATAGCCATCTTTTAAAGAGGAAAAAAAACCCTATTCTTTGGGCTCTTAATTGATATAAGGCCCTGCGCTACTTACTATTGTTTTATTTGTATAGTAGTGTTTTTACCCCATGCTTTGGGTGTGATAGTTCAACTTCCAAAGTTAGGAAAAAGACCATTACTCCTCTTCCCCTGCAAGCGACATGTTCACAGGCTTCTTGGCTTAATCCCAGGACACCAGTTTACGGTGCATATGCTGCTTTCTAGCCCAAAGGTTGCTTCCTTTGCATCATCCCTTTATATTGCAGATTTCCAGCCATTTCCCTTTGTCCTCTCCCCCACAAATCACTGTCTGCTTTTTCGAAATCCAGTCCCAGGACATTTTCCATGATCACAGTTACCCAAATAAAAGTAACACCTATTAACTGCATGCTCCCTGTGTGTCAGGCACCATGCTCTGTGGTTTACGGATGTAATCACATTTACTCTTTTCAAAACACTATCATCCTACTAGCAATTTACAAATGGAAACTGAGGCAGAGAAGTTAGGGAACTGGCTCAAAGTCATACTATTGCTTGTAAATTGCAAAAAAAAAAGAAGAAAAAGACAAATCCAAGTATGTTATGTCTGCCCAAAAAAAGCATGATTTCAGCATTGCCTCCAGAGCTGTCCACTTACCACCTCCTTCAACAGTCTCTCCACATTTAAAAACTTCACCTCACAAGACCTAACAAATTTGCCCTTGTTAAAGGCAAAGATCAAAATTTCCTCCAGTATTCCTGGTTCCACCCTTACATGCCTGCTCTACATTCATGATTATATTATCATATGCAGTTTCAGAACTTAACTGGATAAAAACTATTCTTATTTTTTTATAATGCCTGACAGAGCACCTCTCCCATGACCTCCCCCAATTTAACAGTCATATTGAAAGCATTCTCTATTGAACTGTTTGGCATTCTGATTGATAATAGTTGCTATTTGCAACCTATGTGGATTGTACATTTTCAATGAATTTGAGGATATATTATTTATATTATTATAATTTTAGGTTACACTGAAATTACATCAAGAGAGTATAATCTTTATTTTATGGTTTAAAAGATGATGCAGTGGGGCCTCTGTTATGCCTAAAGTCCAGGGTGGGAAGGTAAGTTAGCATCAAACTTTCCAAATGTCCAGAGTACATGTTATAGTGTACCAAACACATTCATGTTTGTGATTTCATATTATTCTCCCTGTAATACTACAAGAGAGGAAGAATATGTTTACTATTCACAAATCTTGTTTAAGATAACACAGCCTCACAGAACTTAAGTGGCTGCTCCGAGGAACTAAGAATCTGGAACCTACATTTTCTGATTCCAAGTAGAGATCTTTGACAATAGTTATATTGTCTGGCATAGGGAAGAAATATGGGTTTAAGAGGCATACTATACTCTCTGATAAAACAGTGAAAAATTTAAAACAACTGGCAAACTCCAAAAAAGCAAGATGGTTCTGTTGGTCAGTGGATGGATCACAGAACAAATGAGGCTAGGATCAATAGCTCATTCTCTATAATGCTGTCTTCTTAGTTCTGTTTCTTTTTCTTGGCAAGTTGATTTTACCTAACTCAGACTCCCTCCAGCTCCAACCAGGTGTCTCACAGATGTGGCTCTTGGCCACAGGAGGGGACTGGATGAGAGAGCGGGAATGAGCCGGCTCCAATCCATCACCAAGCCTGGGAAAAAAACATGCAGTGAAATGTTCCACTGGTGGTACACAGGCCATCATGTCTACATACATGAAAGACATCACATACACAAACACACACAGATATATTCCTTCGTGCAGATAAGTGTCTTGTTTGATGAAACACGATATAGAAAAAACCAGGGTAGACAAAATAGATAAAAAAGACTAGTTGTTTGCAAAAGATTCACTCTATTTGTTCAACGAACACTTGCTATGGAGGGCCGAAGGTTCATGGTGTTAGGGGCTGGAGATGCACCAGTGAACGAAACATAAAAATGTCCATCCTCGTGGTATTACGTTCTAGAGAAAGAAAGAAAACAAACAAGGACAACATATACTTTGTCAGACTGTGCAAAGTGCTAAGGAAGAAAATGAGGCCTGACAAGGGGGCAGAGAGTGCTTGGGGGGAATAAAGGAAAGGTGGTGATTAGAAAAGACTTTGCTGAGAAAGTGACATTTGAACAAAGATCTGAGGGATACGAGGAGCAAATCATGCATCTCTCTGGGGAAATGACTGTCCCAAGCCATGAAAAGCCCATTATTGCAAAGACCCTGCCAAGAATACCAAGGAGAGCATCCTGGGGTATGCAAGTACCCTCCAAGAGAAGCAGAAGTCACGGAGGGTCCCGAGTGCAGATCATGCGAGGCTGCAGAGGCCACAGCAAGGACTTTTTGGCTTTTACTAGAATAAGATGGGAAAGTATCTGAACAGAGAAGTTATCTGATCTAGCTTACTTTAAAAAAAATTACTGCTGTGTTGAGAAAAGTTGGTAGGAGCTAAGAGAGAAGCAGGAAGATCAGTTGGGCGGCTGGCACAGGAACTCAGCAAGGCAAGACCGTGGCTTGGCCAATACGTAGGCCAGTGAGGTAGAAGACATGGAGGAATCCTGTGTGCATTGTGAAGATAGAACTTACAGCATTGCAGCCAGAATGGATGAGGATGTGTGAGAGAGAAGTCAACGGTAACTCTCAAGTTTGGGGGCCTGAACACTCAAAGAATGGAATTATCACGATGGAGACTGAGAAAAGCATGTTTGAACATATTAAGTTTGAGATGTCTCTTAAGTCCAAGAAGAGCTACTTTCCCAGTAAGCACTGGCCATTTGAAAGGTCCAGGAGAGGGGTCTGGGCAGAAGAGGTTATTCGAGAATCATCAGCGTACTGGTAGATGTATATAACACTCTTCATTAGTATGATTCGAATTATTCTAATAAAAAAGTTTTGCAAGAGCTTGTCTATTTCACAAAGCAAAATACCCTTGTGTATATACTATACTGTAATAGTCCCATGCTGAGTAGTCCTGAACTCCTGATTCCCGTGAGGTTTGTGGGTATGACATCTTATTTGCCCATTTCAAAGGGATTAAATGCCTCCCTCCCTTCCCTATCTTACCATATCCCCAAGAGGCAGCCATGTGGTTGCCAACAGAGAATAGCTCAGTTGCTCTTGCAGCACATTTAAAGGCCGATGAGAAAAGCCTTCACTCTGAAATAGAAATATCTCAGAGACAACTTGGCTCCAAGTGAGAGGGGCGGGAACTAATAGGGGAGGTCACAGCAGAATACTTCAAGGTTTCTCCCTCCCCTGGCATGCACAAATGTGGCTGCCATGACACAGAGCTCTTAAGTAAACATGTTAGGGAACACCCATTCTGGGAGTAGGACAATAAATTGTCTAAACCTGAAGGAGGGTGTGGGGGGGCAGTGCAGAGATAGGCTTTATGTTGAAGCAAATGACAGATGCCTAATTAAAGCATTTGCAATTAGTTTGACTTGTTCTGTGATTCCTTCCTGCAAACAAGTTAAGATGGGAGAATATATTAGCTCTTGGCAATCTAGTTCTAAAAAAAACTTTCTCTCCCATCATCACTCTTTTATTTTGCTCTGAAAAGAGGTAAACCACTATATACATATAGTAAACTGACTTGCCTCCTTGTTCAAAACAGTATTTCCCCCATTTCATACGGTAGTGCCATGACACATTTACTTTCAAAACATGAGTATTTGTTTTAAATTTAATACATGTTGTTAATTTGGGTGCCTTGTTTTTATTCAATGAAGATAACAGTCTTCCCAACTCCTGCTATCCTGATTCAACACATTCACCCTCACTAGTTCAAGGTTACATGCCTACTCAAGATGTAAATGCTTTTTTTTTTAAATGGAAAAAGCATTTATTAGACTTTGAAAGAACTGAGGGGTGTACGTTTGTAATGCAAAGAGCTGCACTTATTACCACTTACTTGAAGGTCATTGTTTTTCACTCTAGGAAAAATAAACAGGTCTGCTCTGAGTGGAGAAACACGAGTCATGTGACTGCTTCTCTCATTCATGCATTCATTCAACATTTATTTCAGTGTTCTGCACCAGGTCTTACAAGTTTTTACCCTGTTTAAAATTAGACGTTTTGTCCAGTAAGTATATGCTGCAAATGACTCCTGAGATAATGGTGTGGGGTGTCTGATTAACATTTACATATGTGGATTATATGCATTATTGAGAACGTGGCACACCTCGGAAGGGTGATAGTTGTGAAACATAATGCATGGGAAGACTGTCACCCCCAAAATATCAAGATGAGAAAAGACTCATGGCACAAAATCAAAATGTTGAAGCTCATGTTCATTCTTTCCTGAGTGTTTAAAACCAAAATAAAAACAGGGAGTGGGGTTTACTCAAGATTAAATAAAAGTTACCATATAAATAATAATGGGTAAACACAAACTCATATAGCTAGTGCAATTATTTTTTAACAGATAGTTTAGGTTAATAGGTGAAGATGTGGTTCTGCCACTGTATTTAAGGTTAGGTTAATAACTAACTTTGGTGTCTGAAACAGTTTAATCAAAGATTACCGTAAAAGACTAACTATGGAATTGAAAAGCCATACAAAATACTTGCGATCTTAACCTCTGCTAGCCATCTGAGTAAGGTGTAAAAAAGTACAGGGTATTTTCATTCAGAATTGAACCTTTCGGGGGAGGGAGGGGAGCTACCAAAAAATAGAAAGGATGAACATATAGAATCCTCAAACTTCCCCCTGCCAGCACAGTGGCAGAGGGTGGACTTCATGCTGGAGAGGTAAGTCCACCAGAGGAAGGAAGACTGAAAACTATCAGGATTAAAGGAAGGCAGGCAAAAGTATCAACCTTCCTACTCAGGAAAGACTTAAAAACCAGCACTGGAGGGCATTAAATAGCTTTTCTGGGACCTGCTGGAAGAACACTGAAACTGGGTTAAATGGCTTTTCAGACACGAGGCAAAGAAAGTTGCGTCTACACGTGTGTGCCTGTATGTCCAAGCATGTCTGTTTTAAACCTTTCCCTGATCCAATACAGCAGCCCCTCGACTTCCACAGAGAGTAAACAAGGAGCGATGGCCCTGCAGCAGTGTCTGGTACCGCACTCCCAAGGCAGTCAGTCACCTTTCTCCCTGAATGCCCATGAGGGACAGCCGGCCGCGCTGCCCACTGCGATACTGCTGGAGGCTTCCCCTGGAAGAGCTTGCCGGGCTGCACAGACGGGCCTCCAGCACCCCCTCTTCCCGCTTCACCCACACCTGGCTCGGCTCCGCTCCTCCCTGGACATCCGCGGGCTGGAATGCAGCTCCTGGGCGCAGGCGGCTCGGGATGCTGCGCTTGGAGCTGGATACTCGCTCTCAAGCCAGCAAGCCCCTGCCTGTGTCCACACGCACCCTTGCACCAGCCTCTGTCCACTATGGTCACACCAGCATCCTCAGTTTTGCCCCTAAACACTCCCCCCACCCCCATCCAACCCTTGCCCGACTGCTGGGGAGACTGGTCCAGCAAGTGCCGCACGGGCCGGGAGGCGCCACTCTCCAAAGGACCGCCACCTAGCTCCATGCCACATCCCGGGGTGTCCACACAGTTCTCTCTGGGTTCGGTTTCCCGCAGACTCGACAACCTGAACCCCACTCCTGCCTTGCCGGCAGCCCTTGGCTTTCAGAGAAACTTTCCAGAAGCGCCCGGTCCAGGGTCCCGGCGCTGTGGGAGGGGAGGAGGCGCTGGGAGTCGGGACGGCGAGGGGGCAGGAAAGGCATCGGGGTCCAGTTTCCTTTCCCGACACCCGCAGGTCGCGGACCTCCCTGCCGCTCAGGTCGTGAGAGTAGAGAGACCTCAGGACATTGCTTTGCACCATCTCCCATAGTGGAAAAACGAGAAAAACGCGGAGAATCGTGAGAAAAGCCACTTGCCACCTCAACAGGGCCAGGCGGGTGGGTGGGCACTGCCCCGTTTACTCCGGAGCGCCCCGCTGCCCCAGCGAGGAGTTGGGACACTCACAGCCTGAGCCGGGCCAGAGTCCCCATCTGGGTGACAAACGCAGGGCTATCTCTCGCCTGGTTCCCACCCTTCCCCCTCCAGGGGCACCTCCTTTCCCGAGGGGGACTGCACAGGTCTTGCAGGAGGGCGCAGCAGGCGGCAGCTCCAGAGTGCAAGGCTCTGTGCGTGAGCGGGACGCGGCTGCGACGGATGGTGTCCTCGCCCCTCGGGTGAGAGCCGAGCCGAGGCAGGGGACTGGACCTAGGGTGGGGGCGCCGCGCCATTCCGAGAGGCCGCCCCTGGGCACTTATTCGAGCAAACAAAGCCCGGAACCTCCGGTGCCAGCGGCCTCTGGAGCGGGTATGTCGCCAAGAGGCAGGGCGCGCGGTAACCCTGGACCATTCCAAGTTTCCCGCACTCCACGGAGCCCAGCCCAGACCCCGCGCTGACAACAAAAGATTCTCTCGGCTCCCCCCACGGTCTCCGCAGAACCCCCCTTCACACCCCAGAACCTAAACCTGTCACTGGACGGAAACGGTGCCGTTCCACCCAACCGCCTCTCGCCCCCGAGGACGGCACCCCTTCCCCTTCCCGCAGTCGACACCAGGACAGGGCGCGCCCGAGAATCCCACCCTCCAGGCTGACTGGGATCCCTGCTGGCTGGCCCGAGAGTGCGCTGGTCGGCACACACACACACATACACACGCACACACACACACCCCTGGGCCAGGCGGCCATCCTCGCGGTCCCGGTCCCGGTCCCGGGCGGCACCCGGCGTGTGCGCGACGCGGGGTGGGGAAGCTGTCGACTCGGAGCCCGACGGTCCCCGGGGCGCAGGGCTGAGAGGAGCAGCAGGCAGGGCTCAGGGCTGCTCCCGCAGGACTGGACAAGGCTCGAGAGACGGAGCCACGAGACAAAATAAAGCGCCGGTGCCACAAAGCCCACCGTGCGCGCCGGCTGAGCCCGGGACCCTCGGGCCGGGGCCGGCGGTCCCGGAGGTGGGGCGTGCGGGGACGCCCGGGCCGTACCTTTTCGGTGCATCGACGGGCAGGCGGCCGGAGCTCGGAGCGGGCTGGTACAGCGTGTATCCCATTTAATAATCCATTATCGAGGCGATCTCTGCGGGCCTCGAGCTGCGCTCTCTCCTTCGCAAGCCTTTGTCATTCCTACATGTGTGCTTGTCTCTTTGGGGGGCAACAGTCGTGGCGACTACTTTCTGGGATGCCAGCGAGCTGTGCACATCTCCAATGACAGGCAGGGAAAGGGAGAAGAAGAAGAAGAAGAAGAAAAAAAAAAGAAGCCCCCGATAATAATAATAATAATAAACAGAAAAAAAATAGAAAGAAAAAAAGAAGAAGAAGAACCAACAAGGACGAGGGTAAATGTTCAAGAAACTCTTCTCCAAATCCAAATTCCACTTGGATTCCACTCCGGCGAGTCCCCCTCGGTGGTGTCTGCGCCGATTAACCAGTCATTTCAGGGCGGGGGGCGAGGCGGGGGCTGGGGCAAGGGTGCAGGGCGCCGGCCCGGGTGTGCAGCGGAGCGCGGGGCCCGGGTGTGGCGGGCGAGGCTGGCCGCGGCCGCACGCTCCTAGGCGGGCATCGCGGGCAGTCGGCTCCGCGGAGAAGCGCCGCTGCTGCGTCCCGAGCGCCTGGGCAGCTGAATGCTCCGGAGCGGACTTGGCTGCAGTCTCACCCCGAGCCTCTCATTACTCCCCTGTCACCGGAGAGGCCGACGCTCCCGGGCGGAGCCAAGTCCCGGACTGGATTGCGCAGAGCGGACTCTCCTCTGTCTTGCAACCCGCCTCCTTTTGGCTGGCTTCTGGTCCGACCCAAAGGAGAGCTGTTGGTGTGTGGTGTGTGTGTGTATGTGTTGGTGTGTGTGAGTGCGAGTGAGCTAGGCAGAAAGAGGGAGCACCGAGGCGCGGGGGCTGCAGGTGGAGCTTCGGCCGGCTGGCTAGCACCGCTTCCTTCCACCACAATGCGTGCTCGGCGGAGGTCCCAGCGGGGGCGACTCCGGGAGGAGCCCAGCTCTCGCCTCCCCCACCCCCACATCTGCTCTAGCCGAGGAGAAAAAAAATAAATAAATAAAAAATAAAAAAAAATAAAAAGATCCCGGGCAGCCTTGCTGAGCCCTGCCAAATCAGAAAAATAAATAAAAATAGACGTAGTGCAGGAGCGAGTTACAAGAAAGGGTTTGTTCATCGATTTTCTTAAATGGAAAAGTTTGAAAGGACGAGAGTAAGTGAACGGCGAGCCTGTCTAATTCTGATTACTGTATCGTGAGGTTGATTCTAGAAATGATGGGCGCTCTACGGAACCCAGATGAATTGGATAGAAGCCGGTGCGGTTAAAAATACACTGGGAAGAGAAGAGCACAGCTATTAGTTACGCACATGCACACGTTAATAAAGCATGTTAAGTAAGCAGATAAACTACAGCAGGGAAAATGGTGTTATTAACGACAAGGATGTCTTAAAACTTCCTCGTTTTATTAAAGTCCACGGTGCGGGCGGGCTGTTCTGACAAATGAGTAAACTTTAGAAATAAGACGCAATGTCAACGAGAACCCAACAGCTTCACGAGAAAGGGGAATCGCAACTCCTTCCAAGGCGCTATTGTTAGGTTCACAAGAATGGCAGGCACAGCCTTCCTCCGCCGCTTGGACTTACAATAGCCAGGGAGTCTCGCAGCTCCGCGCTGCCCGCCCCCAGCCGCGCCCCGAGTGGCCTCAGCCCGGAAAGCAAGTAACACCGGACGGCCGGGCAGCTCGCAGAGACATCTTTTACAAGTTGGGAGTGAGATCAGGGTCTCAAGACCCATTTAGACTCAGTGGCCTCCTATTGGAAACTGTACCTGTTCCCTAATGGAGGCTAGCGCCACTGATAAGTCCATGTTCTCATTTTTCCGTCCCTGCACGTACGGACATATGCTCTCCAGTGCAAAATAAATCCACACACACGCTAACCCCCCCCCTCTCTTTTTTTTTTTTTCTTTAGAAACCACCTGGAAACCGGGGGTGGTGTTGGGGGGAGAATGGTTAAGAAGTCAATTCCATTGCTGTTCCCCCAAACTGCCAGCAGATGCCGCTATGTCCACCTTTCCTAACCTAGCAAAGGCTGCTACAGACCCCGGGAGGCTGGGGGCGCGGCCCTTAGGTGCGCGCGCAGCCCCGGGCTGGAGGCGGCTTAGGGAGGGGCTGGGAGGTGGGAGGCTGCAGACCTGGGTGGGGGCCGGCTCCTGGACAAGCCCCTACTATCCTGCTGGAAAGGCTCTAGCTGCCCAGACCGCTCTCCACTCTGGCCTGCTCTGCCCAACACTTGGATTTTGGCTGGTGATGGCAGAGTCACTGCAAGCCGGGTCCCCAGGCTCGTCCTGGCGCGATCCTGTAGCACAGTGGTCCTCCTTCCCGCACCTCCACCCCTCCGGGGTCGCCAAGGTCCCTTCTTTTGCTCTCCACCGCTGATTTACATGCTAATTGTGTCTGGGAAAAAAGTTCTTTTAATTGGCAGAATTAGGCAGAGCAAACGAATTGTTTCACAGGCTGAACCAAATTAATTCCGGGTTTAGCTCCTTCCCTTGGAGAAACAAACAATTAAATTGTCTTGTTTGCTTTATGGATGTATTGGAAATGCCCCACATCGAGTTTCAGGATATTATTTAAAGGGAAATTATTTTCAATATTAATACTTGCATGTTTAATTTGTAGTTAACACTGAGCCAAGAGGCGAGAGATTAAATTTACCTAATTTAAAATTGTAGAATACAAGAGGGAGAAAATTTGAGTTTACTTTTGCACAGCGAAGACATACCACCCAGAATCTTCCTGGTGATTCCTAGATCGGAAAGTCTTAACCATCCAATTAGGCCCCCCTTTGTCCGGACCACGTGATATATTTCCACCTGCCAGAGGAGAGATGCTCCAGGAAGGGGAAAGAGAAGCCAGCTACTGTGAGGCTCCTGAAACCCTGGGTACCCTCTGGGGGCACCTGCAGGGAGGCAGCCATGAAACCTCATGATGTCATTTCCCCTTTGGTACAACCCAGACTCACTCCCCGCTGCCTGCTTTAACTTTTCAGTAAAACCACTGCCCCTCCAAAGCCTTTGAAGTCTGCAATTTACCCTGCTCCTTTTTTGGGGTGAGGGGAGCCAATGATAGTAAGACTCACAGAATGTTAGAAAAAAAAAACTTTAGCTGGTTTTGTAGTTAAGTAGCATAAAGTGCGGAGGCCTTGGTCTCTGGAGGCCTTCTGGGGTTAAGAGACTTAGGAGCTGGTGATCTTGGGCAAGTCACTTACCTCTCTGGAGCCTCTGTGGACTCACCTGTGGATGGGATTCATACTCGACTCACTTCCCAGGAATCGTGTGGACTAGATGGTGTAAGTAAATGGGAAATCTAGGACATTCACTGCTCTGTAAATATTAACTAGCATCGCTGTCATTCTTGTCATCCTCCACATCAATCCTAAGGTCACATTTTATGAGGTCAGATGGAGGCACAGAGGAAAAAAGTAGCTTGCGTTGTGTCAGTAATTGGGTCAGGGCTGGGAGCCACCCATAACAACTCCCCTTCCACAAATGCTTACATAGCCACACCTGCTTCCCTCGAACCACCTGGAAAAAGTGTGGAGGAAGAAAATTCTCCAAATTTTAGCCACAGTGATCTTTGAAAGATGAACATCTGATCATATCAAGCCCCTGTTTAAAACACCTCAAAATCCCTTGGCATCCCCAAACCTTAATATGGCTTCCAAAGCTGTGCATGATTTGTTTCTTACCTACCTCTCTGATCTCTCTGCCACGCTCCCTGAACTCTCTCCTTGCGACATTGCAGGTGTTTTGAGTTCCTGGAAAACTCTTTGTAGCTGTAAGCCTATCCCTGCGCTTCTGCCTAGAATTTCCCTTTCTCCCTCTCTATTCATCCTTCCTTCTCCCTTTCTCTCCAATCATCCTTCAAGTGTCAGTCTCAAAGTCCCTGCCTTCTCTGACACTCCAGTATGTCATACTCCCCATTATGTTTTCTCAAAGTATCCTGCAAATTTATTTCATATCACATATCTCATATCACAGGGAGAGTTAATATCTGGTACAGTTATCTGCTGAACGCCTCTCTCTCCTGTTAGATCAGAAGCTCCATGAGTCCTGGGACGATGTACATCTCTTCTATTTGTCTTGTTACCTTCAGCACTTAGAGAGCGGGGGCTCAGGTCATAAATGAGAGGATGAATTAGTGAAGGCAGTGCATTCTTTCTCAAGGATTCTGCAGGGTAACTAATAGATGGATGGTGAGAATAGTAGCATTTTAAAAGGGGAGGAGAAACCAAAACACTAGAAAGATACTGTATCCTTCTTATTTTGAGATCCCAGTTCTAAAGAAAAACAAAATCTAGGCTCTTCTCCAACATCCAACTTCTACTTCACAGTGTCTCATTTGCTTTTTGAATGAGGGGAAAAAAAAAAGATTTACAGTAAATAGGATAATTACAAAAACAAGCTGCTTGACAATAAGGTGCAAGAAGACTATAAATATAACTCTAAAAGACTGGTGACAGGAGATGAAACTGCAGTCTGAGCCCACGTGGAGCTGTGCGGGAGCTTCGCGGAGGCCAGCTCTACCAGCGGGCTGGAGTGTGCTAACAGTGATTCACTGTCTGCCCTCCGTGAATAGCTTCGCGGGTGCCTCCCCCTGTGTGTGACAATCATGCCACTGTACAGCCGTGGAGCTTTGGCTCCATTCACTTCTGATATCAAATTATTGTTTAGGAAATTAAGAGAATGGTAGATTAGAAATAAGGTAATGAATGAACAATACGTGTTAAGTAAACCAGACTTTTTTTTTTCTCCCCTGCCACAAAAGCTCTCTACATTTAGCTGAAGTCATTAGTTATATCATACAGAGCAGCAAGGACTGGGTTTGGTCTTGTTTTCATCTTTCTGTTCCAACATAATCTTTTAATTGCCCCCCCCACTAATAGTATCTACTTGGATATGAGTTTATTTTAAAATGCAGTTACCTACATGTAATTTATACTTTTCATAACCAGATAAATCAGTGGATTAAACACCGCTTTGGAATTTGCTATTTGGCCAAAAATAAAAATATACTTGTTTCTGAGAACTTTGATGGCCTGTGCCTCCAGGTAGCAGAAGGCTCCACTAGGAAAGGGAATTATTCTGGTACGTGCTCTTATATAAAATTATGCTTCAATCTGGTTCAATTCTAGTTTTTAGATTATGTGATAAAACTCTACTTATATTAACTGAAAGACTATAGCTAGGCTGTTTATGATGAATGTATATTTAAGAGTAATTTTATAAGCAGAGAAATGGAGACAACTAAAGGTATTTTGTTTGCTTTAATATCAAAACTTTAAAACAGAAGACAGTTGTGTTAAACATCTAAACTTGGGCAGGATAATTGCGGACAATGAATAGTCTTTAAAAATGATATGCTTGGAGCGAAAATAGGTTTTTCTAATGAAGTATTAAAAATAATATCATTGAATACAAAATTATTATCTGAAAATCCCATACCTATAATTATAAACTATAAGGATGGTTTCCTAACGTCTTAACCTGACTTTGAATATTGTCAGGTTAAGCCTCTGGGATGAGCCTCTAGTTAATCGTTAGCCTCTAGCTAACACTGCTTAACTAGCTAGATTTAAAAGTGTTTTCAGACATAGCTTTCAGGTGGAATGAGTTTAAATATTACATTTTAAAATAAACAACATAGAATTTAGTGTGTTTCAAAACTTTCAAACGATTCAGTCACTAAACACAAGTGAAACAATTGATGTCAATTTCTTTGTGAAGCTTCTTAAATACACCTTTATTCATAACTAGGCACTTATTAATAGAAATTAGAGTGTTAGATTTTAACATTTGAACAGAAAACCTGTATACCTCTTTTCTTAAAAAAATATTGTGTCGGTCCAGATGTGTTGGCCCATGCCTGTAATCCCAGTATTTACTCGAAAGGCTGAGACCAGAGGATCCCAGGTTCAAGGCCAGTGCATAGTAACTTAGTGAGACCCCATTTCAAAATAAAAAAATAAAAACAAGAGAGCTGGAGCTGCAGCTCACAGGTAGAATGTCACTGAGTTCAATCCCTAGTACCACACACACACACACACACACACACACACACACACACACAATGTGTAATGAGCTGTATTATTAAGAGTCTTATAAAAACATGCCTGTTGATTTCCTCATAGGGCCCTTCCTTTTCTTTCTTTTCTTGCCTCAAAGCAATTGACTCATTTCCTCTCTCCCAATAGTCCCCCCCCCCCCCGGTACTGGGGATTGAACCCAGGGGCTTTCTACCTCTGAGCTACACCCCCAGCCTCTTTAATATTTTATTTTGAAACAGGGTCTTACTAAGTTGCTGAGGCTGGCTTCAAATCTGAGACCCTCCTGACTCAGACTCCCATGTACCACCAGCCCCAGCTCTCCCTTTCTCTTAATTCCTTTTTTTTTTTTTTGCACGTCATATAAACTATACTAAGAACATAGTATGGCAGTATTCATTCTTTCATTGTGAACCAATATCAGCCCTACGCCCTCGGGTGCTATCAGTGCATTACTGGACGAAGGTGGCTCAAGATGTGCCGAGACTTCACTGATCTCAGAACACCATCCTTCCAACTGCTCAGGTCTAAGGACTGAGTCATCTTTGACCCCTCTTTCCTTGTCACTGGTCACACCAACTCACCGCAAATACTGTTGGCCTACCTTCAAAGCGGATGTAGAATCTGGTCACTTCTCACACTGGGCCGCGCCACCATCATTTTCATCTGGACCAACAGGGCCAGTTGGTTTGGAGCACACATTCCAGAAAGTTCTTAAGTGATCTATTTTGACTTTTTCTTCAAATAATGTCCACACACAGACCACACTCATGAAGGATGTATATGTAAAGTATATATAATATATATTGAATATATAAGATAAATATAATGCATATATCTGACCACCATATTATTATCTTACAAGTTAAATATTTGCATACTTGGCACTTCTTATTTTTTCGAATAATAGAACCTCTATCCTCTCTCAACATGAGTGAGTTCTTGCCTTATAGATTTGGGGACTACATCCAACATCCTGGCCATCCCTATTAACCTGTTTATCATCCAAACATTGGCCCCTCCTATCTGTGATTCTGTCTTGTGTTCTACTGTCCATATAGATCCATGTTTTTTTTTCTCTTCTAAATCTCACACTCTTCTCCTCCCTTTTCCCTCTGGGGTTTCTCCAGAATGAATAATGCCTCCTATATTCTCGGTGTCTTCACCGACTAATCTTTCTTTCTCCTGATTTACCCATAATATGGTGGGCTAAAGGATCCGGGACATTTCTGGCCATCCCTGGGTAACAAGGACTTCATCGGTTGTCAGGGTAGACACAAAAACATACAATTGGCTCTCTCGGGATGGAGTTCAAAGGGGAGCCCCTGAAGGTTGCTGAGAGTTGGGTTCTATAAGATGAGGGACCCTGGTAATACATACTCGGGTTCATTGGGAGGCGGCACATGTGACAAAGAGCACAGAACTGGGACCCAGAAAATCCAGGAGGGCCCAGACAATCCTGAGCCCTATTTTTTTTTTTTCTGAGATTACATATCTGAAGCCTCCAAGCAAAGTGTTGCTCACAAAAAGGACCTCTGTTGTTAGCCGGGCGTGGTGGCGCACGCTTGTAATCTGAGTACTTTGGGAGGCAGAGACCGGAGGATCCTGGTTCAAGGCCAGCCTCAGTTCTCTCTCTCTCTCTCTCTCCCTCTCTCTCTTTTCTTAGTGAGGCCCCCCGCAACTTCGTGAGACCCGGTTTCAAAATAAAGTATAAAAAAATAGGGGGAGCCGGGCGTGGTGGCGCACGCTTGTAATCCCAGTACTTTGGGAGGCAGAGACTGGAGGATCCGGGTTCGCGGCCAGCCTCAGCGCTCTCTCTCTCTCTCTCTCTCTCTCTCTCTGTCTTAGTGAAGGCCCTCCGCAACTTCGTGAGACCCAGTTTCAAAATAAAGTATAAAAAATAGGGCCGGGGGTGTAGCGCGGAGGTAGAATGCCCCTGGGTTCAATCCCCGGTACCACAAAACAACAACAACAACAAAAAAAGTACCTCTGTTGATGAGCATAGCAAGCATGCTTTTGAGGCTTCTCAGGGAAAATGGTAACTTGCCTTTGGGTGTCCCAGAGTCTTAGGAATCGGCACAACTGAGGCCTTCCAGGTGAACTATGAGGCCTTCATAGGACTTCATGAGGCCTTCATGGACTATTGAAACTCTCAGTCTTTTGGAATCAAACTGGGGTGTGGGGATCAGGGTGCTGCTCACAAAGGCATCTCCCGACCTTCTTTGACAATGAATTTGGGACAAAGACTATCTTTGAAAAATACATGAGAATAAAATAGTGCTGATGAAAAGGAAAAGATAACCTGAAAACAAGTTTTAAAAATGAGGAAAGTAGGGCATTGTGGAACGGCACCCTGCAGGGCCAGAACGGCCATGCAGATACTTTCCCAGGAGCTCGGGATATTAACCCACTTGGTCTTCCTAACAACTCTAATATGTAAGTATTTTCCTTATCCTTATTAAACAGACAAGGTAAATGAGGCAAGCAGATATTAAGAAAACCTGGCCAGTTTTATGGTTGTGAAGGGGCTGCGGCAGAGTTGAAACTCAGACCTCTGGCACCTGCCCACTGCTGTACTGCACAGTCCAGCAAAGGAAGCAAGGGTGTTGGTTCCTCGTTTCAACCCTTTTGAAAAATACATGGAAAATCTGGGTGTCGTGGTGCACGATTGGAATCCCAGTACTTGGGAGGCTGAGACAGGAGGACTGCAGGTTCGAGGCCAGCCTCAGCAACTTAGCAAGGCCCTCAGCAACTTAGTGAGATCCTGTTTCAAAATGAAAAATAAAATAGGGCTGGGGGTGTAATGCAGAGAGGTAGAATGCCCCTGGGTTTAACCTCCAGTACAAAAAACAAACATGGAAGTCCAAAATCTCTTTGAGGCACATAGTGTTTAATGTTACTGGTAATTTAGCAAAATATAAGTTGATTCAAAATGTACTTAACATGATAGCACATCCTCCCCAACATAATTTCAACAAATTGTCTACATTCAGATATGTGCTCATTCCACCCAAAAAAAAAACAATTTTAGGAAAATCTTAATTATAAAAGAGATAAAACAGGGGTTGATGATCTGATTTCCAGAAAAGATGATATGCTTTGGAGAGGGAACCATGTTGAAGTAAGATCTTGATTCAGGTTTAATGTTTTACCTTACTAAGATTACTCTTCTAACCTATACCTGTTGCATGAAGGACGGATGCATCCTGGGTCTGTGCTTGCCAGTGTGTGGTCCCGCTCTTCCAGACAGTGTTGGGCATGGCTGTGCACACCAGTTGATTTTGCGCTTGAGCCAGGCCCAGAAATAGCAGAATACAAAAGGCTTTTTCTCTTCTTAGAGTATGAGCTTCTAACAAAAGGAGTTAACTCCCTGCACTGAACAACTATTTAGAAATAACAAATATATTATTTGGAAATAATAACTGTTTAGAAAACAATAAAGTTGGTTCCTGCCTCATACCACTTTAAGAAATGAATTCCAGATGGATTATATATCTAAAAGTAAAAGAGAAACAAAACATGAGAATTAAATCAGTATATAAGGGAACATAATTATGACCTTGGGAAGAAAAGGCCGTCTAAGACACTAAAAGCAAAGCCCCTAAAAAATAATAGAAATTTTAACAATTTCCAAAATAAAAACTTTCTAAGACAAATATACTATAAATGAAGTAAGATGGCAGATGGAGGACTGCAAGAAAATATTTGGAACTTAATTGACAGACTAAGGATTAGCATGTAGAATATGTAAAGGAGTCATATCAATTGAATGAGAAGATGATAAACAATTTGTTAAAAAAATGGGTAAAACACATAAAAAGGCAATACTTCGAAAAATATGCAGTTGGCCAATAAATAACCCAGAAAATACTCAACTTTGACACCGATGAAAAATATACAAATTTAGACAATAACATAACATGGTTTTTTTTTTGGTACTCATCAGATTGACAAAGAATACTAATGTTCAATAATATTCTAGGCTTGCTAGGATATTCAAGTGGCCTAGTAAGTTACATGTGAGACTCTGAACTGGTATATCCACTTTGGTGGACAATTTAACATTATCTATTAAAATTGATAATGTGTATATTCTATGACCCAGCAAATCAACTTTGAGAAACCTTCACTGTGTACACAAAGAAGCATAGATAAAGATTTTCATTACAGAATTGATTGCAATTGGAAAAAATTAGACACGATTTAAATGTTTAATAATGTGAAAGTAGTTCTTTAAAATAGTAGGATCTGGTAATCATATTTTAGTATATTATGCAGTAGTTACAAATAAAAAAGTAGACACCTATCTACTACTCTGACAATTCATTAAGACATATTTTACAAAAATACAAGTTAAAGAAGTCTATGCACAGGAAGATCTCCTAAACTTCCCAGAATAAAAACAACTTTGTAAAATCTATGGTTATATATATTTTTTTTATTTTTTAGAAAAGTCTAGATACATGCCTATACCTGAAAAGTGGTAATAAGAACTCATAATTGGGGAAGAAGTGTCTAGATGGGAAGGAGGAACATTGCTATGGACTAAATATTTGTGTTCTCTCTCAAAATTCATGTGTGAAGCCTTAAGCTGCAGTGTGGCTGCCTTGGGAGTAAGGAAGTAAGGCTAGATGAGGCCCCAGGCGATGAGGGTGAGACCTGATCAGATGGGATCATTGTCTTTATAAGAAGAGACCCCAGAGAACCCTCCTTCATGAAGACACGCTGTCTACGAACCAGAGCTAGAACCTCTACCAGACTCCCTGTGGGAACCTTGATCTGGTCCAACCTCCAGAAGCATGAGACCATGTCTGTTGTGTCAGCCATGTAGTCTATGGAGTTTTGTTATGGTGGCCTGGGAAGACCAAGACAGGTGCCACAGAGGACTTTAGCCTAGGCTGACATGTTAGCTGTAACATTCTAATATTTTAGGATAAGAATGTATTTATGTATTGCTTATGTGGTTAACTTCTTAAAGTCAAGTCTCTCTTCCCTCTTCCTCCATAACTGCCCTTCTCCTCTTCTCTCCATCTTCCCCTGGGTAATATTGATCAAGGCCCCTGGCAGACATCTACTTTGTCAGTCTCCCAGCAAATTTTTCTAAGAGGACCGCCTTTTAGGTCAGGATCCCTGAAAATAAATCTTCTTACCATAAATAAATCTTCATACCACAGAAGACCCCAGAGGTTAGATCCCTAGAGTAAGGGAGCATGATTTGATAAAGGGATTTATGACAAGGAGAACTCAGCATTAGAGGAGAAGGCTCAAGTGAAAAAGTCACTTTCTATCATCTTCTAATCCTACAGAATGCATGCTCAGTGTTTTAAGCGTTGTGTTTTAATATTGATGGTCAACATTTATTGCAGCCTCCGTATGTGGCAGGCACTTCCTAAATATTTTACAAGTGCTATCTCATTTAAACTTCGAGAAACCTCCAGGAGGAAATTGAGATAATCATTCTTAAATCATAGAATTTTCTCATGAAATTTATTTATTTATAAAACAATATTAGCCAGGTGTGGTGGCACATGCTTGTAATCCCAGTACTTGGGAGGCTAAGACAGGAGAATTGCAGGTGGAGACCAGTCTTAGCAACTTGGTGAGACTCTCAGCAACCTAGCAAGACATTGTTTAAAAAAAAATTAGAAAAGTCTAGGGGTATAGCTCAGAGGTAGAATGCCCCTGGGTTCAATTCCAAATACTACCAAAAAAAAAAAAATTATACCAACATTGCAAGAAATTTAAAGACCAAGAAATTCCCCAGTATCCCTCAGTGAACATGATTGCCATTTTGGGGTATTCCTTTTTAGGCCTTACCTACATGCTTACATATTTATGTTGTCATCAAAATGTTTATATACTTCTGTAGATAGCTTTTTCTATTTAGCGTGTGTGTTATAGACTCTTCATAATTGTCATTTTAACGACTACTCAGTATTTCATTCAATTGTTATATTATAATTTACTTATCTATTCCCCTGTGGTTGACATCTAGGACATTTCCAACTTGTTGTTACCATAGATAATGTTGAGTAAACATTTTCACACACATAAATTTTTAAATCTGAGTTGTTCACTATCAGAAGTTCTCAGGGGGATTGCTAAGCCACATGATATAAGCATATCTTATGACTATTGATCAAAATTGCTCAATAGCTTTCCAAAGCTTTGTGCCAAGTAACGATGCCACCAATTATGTGCAAATACACCAATTTTACCACTGCGCTGTCAGCACGGACTAGTGACATCCCAAGGATTTGCTGATGTAAAAACTGCAGAGGAGTTGGGCGTGGTGGCACATGCTTATAATTCCAATACTTGGGAGGCTGAGACCGGAGGTTCATGGCCAGCCTCAGCTACTTAGTGAGACCCTCCACAAGTTCGTGAGACCCGGGGTGTAGCTTGGAGGTAGAACCCCCTGGGTTCCATCCCTGGTACCGCAAAAAAAAAAAAAAGAAAAATTAAAAAAAAAAAACTGCAGAGGAGTAGAGGAGTGTTCCCCAGATCTTCTAAGACGTCTTAGTGAGCTGATTGAAAACCATAA
This sequence comes from Glis glis, assembly GCA_004027185.1. NCBI lineage: Eukaryota > Metazoa > Chordata > Mammalia > Rodentia > Gliridae > Glis > Glis glis. The sequence goes on from PVJS01002241.1 coordinate 47,010, forward strand.
AGATACATGAAAGGGAAGGATTGTTTTTCCCAGCTCAGCATCCATCTGCTTTGTCCGGGAACAGCTCCTGAGCTCCTCTGATCCCTCAATGCCTGTGGTTTGAAGGGACATCAGCCCTACCTCAGATCCGAGAGGTCAGTATAGGACTCAGCATGAGGACTGGCCATAGGGGAGTGGGGGAGAGAGGAATGGATCCAACAAGAGAAAGGCAGAGCCAAATGGAAATAGTAAGTCCTGGTGTAGTGTTCAGGTCCCTGCATTCAGCTGGGATAATGCCAGACTACCCTTGACTTGAGGGCCTCTACACAGAGTTGAACAGATTGTGAATTGCAAAGGTTACCATCCAAAGTGGCAAATGGGGGCTGAGATCCATCGTGTGCATCTGGGAGCAAGGCTCTATCCATCACGAGGAAGGGCATATTTTTTGGTTTTGTTTTCTGAATAAAGGTTGCCCAGCCACATACCCGAGTCCCTTTTCATTTCTTAGAAGATGCTATGTGAACTGCCAACAGCTTTTTAGTTATGAGAACTAATAAATTTCCTCTCTTACTTAAGTCAGTTTGAGGTCTCTTTCTATCACTTGGTATCAAACTAATCCTGATTAATACATCAGAGCAAAGGATTTTAAACTTAGGAAAGATCTTAAAAATCCCCGAGTACCTGGCGGGGATTCTATAGCTGAAGAGACTTGAGGAGTTGGGTAGCTTGTCCAAAGTCATATCACCATGTTAATAGGCCGGCACTAAAAAACCTGGCCCCCAATTTAGCATTCTTCCCAACATAATGTACTGCTTTTGTCTTTACTGTCTGCGATGTTATTTGATAAGCTTGGGTTTGTAAGTCTAACGCGACAGAGATGGCTTATCTTCTCTGAGTTACTGTGCCAAAGATGTAGCCGCCCCTACCACTTATGCTTCTTCATGGCATAAAGATTTGAAAAATAAAACATAAGATATGATTTGGTAAATGTATTACTATGTACAAGAAGTCAATTCAGAAAGTGCCAAAACATTAGCATTAATTTGTGAATACTATATTTAGGAAAATTAAACATTTGTACTCTTTAGCCAAGATTTAAAGAGATAGATATACTGTATTTAGATATATTTATACCTACCCTTTAGCTGTTATTAAATATTGCTTCATTTGCGTATGGTCATTTTTCCAAGCCTGAACAGGAAATTCATCACAGAACTTTTCAAGCTTGAAGTAAGGTCTCAAGGGGTTAACCCTGGCCAGTGACCAACTGGATGCTAAATGGCTTTACTGTGTCTCTGCTCGTTCCCCACTCAGTTGGTCCTTTTGCCTCCTTTTGATATTCCTACATCTTATCCTGGGGAATCTGTCTTCTGTTCTATATTCCTGCTTTATGCTAAGAAAGAGAGAGCTTTAAGCTCTTTGATAAACACAATGAAAAGCTGCACTATTTCTCTCTGGGTTTCTGTCAAAGCCTGTTATGGTCTATTCCCAGACAGAAGAGAGTAATTTTCTTCCACTAGACAACCTTCCCTCAACCCAAATGTGCCCTGTGACAATACAGAATCAGATTCTCTGCTAAATTCCGTAGATGTCTTCTTGTTTTGAGGCCTCATTTCTCTGACAGTGACGTTTGAGCAAATTGCTTTTCAAGGAGTTAGGGCCCTTTCCTTCTGCTCATTGTGAAACTCTTTGGAACAGAGCCCTCAAGCTAGCTCCTCCTCTTACCTTAGAGAATGAAGCGTGTTCAGAGGGAGGCTGGAATGTGTGCTGCCGATGAGCCCAGAGTCCATCTTCTTCCTCTCAGGAATCTTCTGCGTCCACCATCCTTATGCACCTATGATCATGTTTCAATCATGTCCAATCTTGCCCTTAAAAAACATCCTTTTCTTTCTCTCTTTTCCTTCCTTCTATTTTACCTTGCTTTATTTTATTTTTGTGGTACTGAGGATTGAACCCAAGAGTGCCCTACACATTCAGCCCTTCTTATTTTGAAACAGGGTCTCACTAAGTGGCTGAGGATCAGGCTAAATTGTAGAGGCTGGCCTCAAACCTGCGATCTTCCTGTATCAGCCTCCCAGGTAACTGGAATTATAGGCATGTACTGCCATTCCCAGCAAAGCATTCTTTTCTTAGTCCAAAATTCCCCTCCAGATATTGCCCTTATTTCTCCCTTTATCCTCAAGTTCATCAAAGATTCATCTACATGCACCATCTCTCTTTCTAACTCCCATTTGGTCTTTGTACTACTTGTGGTATTGTGAAATAAATATTTGGTCCTGATTATATAGCTCCTAGAACCCTTGGAATCTCTGGAGCAAGGGTTGAGGGTCTTTTACATGCTAATGAGATGACCAGTGGCTGGCAGCCTCTAGTTGCTTCAGGATGGGGGCTAGTCACAAGAAAGACCAAGGCAGTGGGCACGGTGGTGCATGCTTGTAATCCCAGTACTTGGGAGGCTGAGATAGAAGGATCACAGGTTTGTGGCCAGTCTTGGAGGTAGAATGCCCCTGGGTTCCACCCCCAGGATTCCCCCCCAAAAATGGAAGACCAAGATATGATTAGTGGGTTGCTGAGACTTCCAGCCTCACCCACCAACTTCCAGCTAAACAACCTATGTAATGAAGCTTCCATACCAAGTGGAAAGGACAGGGCTTAGAGAGTTTCTAGATAGCTGGAAATAGACAGGGTCCTGGAGGGGGGTGTCCCAAAGAAAGCGTGGAAGCTCTGTGCCCCTTACCCTCACTCCTTGGCCTGTGCGTCTCTTCGTCTATATTCTTTGTGCTATCCTTTATAAGGAATTCGTAAAAGTAGTAGAGATGTTTCCTTGAGTTCTCTGAGTCACACTAGCCAATTAGTCAAGCCAGAGGAGGGGCTCATGGGAACTCTGATTTATATAGATGGTTGGATAAAACAAACTGAGATTTCTACTGGTGTTGGGAGTGTAGAGACTGAACCCTCCACCTGCGGGATTTGGCTGCATCTCAGACTCTATCTCAGAGTCAGGATTGAGTTGAATTAGAGGATGCCAAGCTGCTGGGGTGTCCACTGAAGAACCGATCGCCTGTTTGGTGTGTGTGGACCTCTCCCCCCAACACACACATTTGATCACAGAATTATTTGGGTTGTGGAGAGAAGAGGAAGATACATTTTAAATTTTCCTCTGTATCAATACACCATTTTTTTTTTTTTTGCGATACTGGGGATCGAACCCAGGGGCATTCTACCTCCAAGCTACACCCCCAACCCTATTTTTTATTCCCTTAGTTTGAAACAGGGTCTCACGAAGTTGCAGAGGACCTCGCTAAGTCACTAATGGTGGCTGCGAACCTGCAATCCTCCTGTCTCAGCCTCCCAAGTACTGAGATTACAAGCGTGCGCCCCCACGCCCGGCTCGATCAATACACCATTCTATATCTGCACACTTCTCCATCTTTCCACAAAGGCAGCTTTGGCTAAGGACATTAGTAACGGAAATGGATAGACAACCAAATGTTTTAAACCCAGGGGAGCCTCCCACTCCCTTACTGTTTTCCTGCTGATTCCTTCTCCTCCATCCAGTCTCTAAATGTAGAGATTCATTTGGGATCTGTAATGGGCCCTGTTTTTTTTATTTTTCATATATATATGTATTTTATTACATTTATTGGTGCATCATAGTTATATGTTTTGATAAGTGTCAGGGTATCAGAAGGATGCATGCACACATTGCTCATTTAGCCCTCCCTCAAATCCCACCCCTTTCCCTCCCCCTTCCCTCTTTTCCGTGCTCAGCATAGTGATTGACTCTGATAAGTTTGTGTGTGTACATCATGTGCATTAGTGTATTTCCCTCTTCCCCCCTCCTGTCTCCCTCAGTTAGGTCGCCTTCTTTGCTCAACTAAAGTTTTCTCCTTCTCTGTCTGGGGTTCCCTTCTAAGTCCCATTCTCCCTAGCTTCCACATATTAGGGGGGACATCCGACTTTTCACTCTTTGTGACTGACTAATCTCACTTAGCATAGTGTTCTCCAGTGCCCTCCATTTAACTGCAAATAATGTAATTTTGTTCTTCTTTATGGCTGCGTAAAATTCCATTGTGTACATATCCCATAGTTTTGTGATCCATTCATCTGTTGATGGACACCTTGGCCGGTTCCAAAGTTTGGCAATTGTGAATTGTGCAGCTATAAACATAGATACACATGCATTAGTCTGGTAGTTTGGTTTCAGTCCTTTTGGGTAGATGCCTAGAAGTGGTATTGCTA
>PVJS01002241.1:51330-86643 GCA_004027185.1 Glis glis
GCAATTCCACCAACAGTGTAGTAGAGTTCCTACTTCTCCACATCCTCGCCAGCATTTGTTGTTGTTTGTGTTTTTAATGATTGCCATTCTAATTGGGGTTAGGTGAAATCTCAGGGTAGTTTTGATTTGCATCTCTCTGATTGCTAATGATGTTGAACATTTTTTCATACATTTATGGGCCATTTGTATTTCTTCTTGTGTGAAGTGTCTATTTAGTTACTTGCCCATTTTTTGATTGGGTTATTTGTTTTTTTAGTGGTGATTTTTTTAAGTTCTCTGTATATTCTAGATATTAGTCCTCGATCAGAGGGGTAGCTGACAAAAATCTTCTCCCATTCTGTCGGCTCTCTGTTGAGGTTCTTGATTGTTTCCTTTGCTGCACAAAAGCTCTTCAGTTTAATGCAATCCCACGTATTGATCCTCATTTTAGTTTCCTGTGCCTTTGGGGTTTGTTGAGGAAGTCTTTACCTGTGCTATATGTTGGAGTGTTGGTCCTATGCCCTCTTCAAGTAGCTGCAAGGTCTCTGGTCTGATTTCTAGGTCTTTGATCCATCTTGAATTGACTTTTGTACTAGGTGAGAAAGTGGGGTTTATTTCCATTTTTCTGTATATGGTTAGCCAGTTAGTTTTTTTTTAAATTTTGTTTCTTCCTACACTATTATTCGTTTTCGTGATTTTAAAGACCACCCAGACCTGATGATTCCTGACTCTGGATCTGACCCATATGCTCAGTTGCCTGCTTGAGACCTTCATTTAGATGCTGCACGGTCACCACGGCCCAAGCAGGACTTTGCTTTTCTTCCCAAACCCGACCCACACTGGGTCTTCTCCATCTCAGTTTCTTGACTAGAAACTTTTGATTCCTTACCACTCACAATCTCTCAGCAAATTCTGTGTGTTGTCTCCAAAATGTCACTTTACTCTCTTTTTCTTTTCTGTTCAGTTTCCAACACCACTGTTGATGCCACGATCATTTTTCAATTACTTTACTTCAATAGCCTCCTAACTAGTTTCCCTGAATCCAGTCTTGCTCCTTCTATCTCATTATTCATACTGCATCCAGAATAAGTATATAAACATCATTGTATTACTCTATTGCATAACCATTTAATAATTTCCCATTGACCTTAAATCCTTACACCAGCCAGACTTGGTGGCGCATGCCTGTAATCCTCGTACTTGGGAGGTTGAGACAGGAGGATTGCAGGTTCAAGGCCAGCCTCAGCAACTTAGTGAGACCCTGTTTTAAAATAAAAAGGGCTGAATGTATAGCTCAGAGGTAGAACACCCCTGGGTTCAATCCCCAGTACCAAACTAAACCAACAAAAACCCTTACCAAGCTCTATAAGGCTTGGATAATCCTCTAGAATGCAGGCTTCGCAAGGACACTTAACTCTTCTATCTTGTTCTCTATTTTGTCCCCTGTGCTTAACATATCTAGCACATGGAAAGCATTTGATAAGTATTTGTTGAAAAAAAATGAATGGTGAACACTTACCATACTATGTGTATGTTTTTTTTTAATACCTATTTCCCCAACTAGAATGTAACCTTTGTGGAAGCAGAAACCATATTTCTTCTTGTTTGACCCCTTATACTCAATAGCTAGAGAAAAGGTCTAATAATTACAGAAGAATTAGAACGAATGGACTGGCTGTATACATAGCAATGTGGTTGTATCTAAAAAACATAGTGCTGAGTGTAAGAGAGAGGAATAAAATTAGATTTATAACACAATGACATTTACAAAAACAATAAAGTATGTACATGCAGAACAACAATATACATTTTTCAAAAACACAAAAGGTATACATTAAGCATATCAAAATAGCTGCCAAATAGGGAAGGGATGGACCTAGGACATAAAGTAGAAAAAAAACAAAAGAGGGAAAATGTTTATTGAATGAATGAGGAATGATTTTGCAGGTGGAATGAAACTCCAAGGTGAGTAAGCATGAGTTAAGAAATAGTAAGCTGGGCGTGGTGGCGCACGCTTGTAATCCCAGTACTTTGGGAGGCAGAGACCGGAGGATCTGGGTTCGCGGCCAGCCTCAGCTCTCTCTCTCTCTCTCTCTCTTTCCCTGTCTCTCTCTCTCCTTAGTGAGGCTCTCCGCAACTTCGTGAGACCCGGTTTCAAAATAAAGTATAAAAAATAGGGCCGGGGGTGTAGCGCGGAGGTAGAACGCCCCTGCGTTCACTCCCGGGTACCGCAATAAAAAATAAAAAAAGAAATAGTAAAACAGAGAACTGAAGGAGTTTATAAAATCCATTTGTTAGTTGGGGATTCCCTCCAAAGTTTTAAGAATAAAGATGAAAACAGGGTTGTAATGGCATGGCGTTTTGTAAAAGTGGAACAAACAGAGCAGAGACAAGATAGAAAAAAAATTCCCACTAGCATCAAACATTTCAAATATGAATGAAAAGTTGTTCTCTACTTCTTTAAAAAAATAGTCCTTGAGGGAATTTTTCATTGTTCTTTTCTCTTGTGCATGCTAGTTAAGAATGGTCAAGCTGCAGTATTCTTAGAAAAATGGTTTCCAGGTCTGATTTTGCTGACCTCAGGAAAGTTCCAGCCATGCCCCCACATTTTTAAAGTTTATTTTTAACTCACTTAAATTGGGACAAGAAAATATATGTCATGCAGCACTTTTAAGAGAGAAGTGGATTATCACATCATATTAATGAGGCTAGGGTGGGAGTGCTGTCTTACAATAAAAACCCACGGGCTCTGAACAAAAAACACTTCAAAATTTTAGGGCATTTAAAATTTGTCCAAGGTCACTTGTGGCTCAGCCTGAGCACACGGATCCTGCACTTCTGTTTGAGAACCACAGGTGCACTCCAGCACCTGAGGCAGGCCAGAACAAAATTATAAAATCCAACAAAACTTAACAAACAAGCAAAGGAAAGAAGGCTCAATGCAATTAATCTCATTATCATTAATTTCATACTTTATTAAAGAAGGCCAATCTCCCAATCTCATCATCATAAACGTGTATACACACACACACACACACACACACACACACACACACACACATTTGTTGTATGGCTTAAATTAGACAAATGTAATTTTGAAAACATACTAATGCAACTTTTATAGAGGTTTACTATTTAGTTATTGCAGCTGTGTTGCATAACTGATCATCAAATATTTACAACTTGGGGGGATATGATTTCCAAACATCACCAATGAATCTCACGTATCAATTTAATTGCAATCATAAACTTGACGTGAGTATCCATCTTACCACATCCTATGTTTCTTGAGCATCTTAACAGTTCCACCATCTTCATTTCCAAATAGGGGAGGCATTAACTGGAGATCAGGTTTCATTTACAAAATATGATCAGTACATTTTGTAGCGAGGAAGATCATCGGGAGTGTTTTTATTTGACTGCAATAACTAGATTGTCAGAGGTGGTTCGACTAAAGAATTATAACTACCCTTTATTTTTTTATACATTTATTGGTGCGTTGTAATTATACATCATTCTGAGGTCTAGAATTATAGGCATATACATGCACACAACACTTGGAGCATTTCCCACTGGACCCCACCCCCTCCCTCCCTTTCCTCGAACATGTCTTTGAGATGGGCATCGGTCATTTAATTTACGTACATAGCATTGTTTCAACTGTTACCTTCTTTACATCTCTAACCCCCCTCCTCCATCCCCTAAGCCCCCTCCATCACTCCATTGGAGTTTTTGCTCCTCTATCTGAGGTTATCTTTGTTTCCCAATTTCTGTCTAGCTTCCATGTGTGAGAGAAAACATACTTGGCTAGCTACTCCTCTGATAGAGGACTAATATCTAGAATATACAAAGAGCTTAAAAATCTTAACACTGAAAAACAAATAACCCAATCCAAAAAATGGACAATTGAACTGGAGAGACACTTCTCAAAAGAAGAAATACAAATGGCCAATAAATACAGCTACCATTTCTTGACACTCATTAAGCGCTGGGTTACATTTGTCAGGATGGTCTGCACCCGTGCTTCTCAAATGTGAGCATACATCAGAACTACCTGGGGAGTGTGTTAAAACACAGCGGCAGGGGTCTAGCTACAGAATTTCTGGGCTCACAGGTCAGGTGTGGGGCCTGAGAATTTGGATTTCTAAGCAGTTCCCAGGTGATGCTGATACTGCTGATCCAGGCAGGGACCACCCTGTGCTACACTGCACTGCAGGAGGAACTAAACTTCAAAATCTCAGTAGCTGAGCACAACAAAGGTTTGCCTTTTGCTTTCGTGAAGTCCCATGTGGGTGGGTAGCCCTTCCCCATCTTAAGGCTGTGCTACCTGCATGTGTCCTCCAAGGTAGCTGCAGCCCAGCAAGAGAGAGAGAGAGAGAGAAAAGAAGCAACGGACTTCCTCCACTCACCTGGGACCTGGATCCCTCAGCCCCCCATCTACTGATGAGAACTCAGGCCAGAAGCCCTGGGGATTCCAGGAATACTCTGCCCACTTCTCAATCTACTGCCCTGTAAAATTTCTCACTCATATACTCATGGAGTGGCAAGAATGTGTACCACACATTGGTGGTAATAGCAGTATTGCTATAATGGTAAAAACCAAAACAAACAGTTGAAACAACTTAACTGTCTATAAACAGGGAAAACAACAAATAAAATATGATCAACTAAGATGCTGAAATACCAACTATATGAAGTGAACATGAGCTGTACCTATGTACGCTAACACAGATGGATCTTATAGGAATACAGTACAACCCTATATTTCATAAGTAGAGAAAAAATTAAAAAGTGTAAGTTGAAAGGTGTTTTAAGATGTCCATCATGCTAGGGTTTCCCATGCTCCCCAGCCTTCTCTGAATATCTCCCCACAGCAACTTCCCCCCTCCTTCCACTCCCATCCCATTTGCTTGGATGGCTCCTACTTCCTGCTTCCTCTGAAAAGACTGGGTCACTGACTAGCCTTCCTTCCTCTCCCACCATCCCAGGCCTGGACAGCACTGTGTTGTTGACCTGTATATATCACACTGCATTATTATTAATTATTAGTATTATTGTAGCTGTTTCACTTGTGAGAGATCCTTCCTTCCTTCCTTCCTTCCTTCCTTCCTTCCTTCCTTCCTTTTTTCTGTAGCATTAGGGATTAAACCCAAGAGGTTCTACCTCAGAGCTATACCCCCAGTCCTTTTTATTTTTTATTTATTTATTTATTTATTTTGCGGTACCGGGGATTGAACCCAGGGGCGTTCTACCTCCATGCTATACCCCCGGCCCTATTTTTTATACTTTATTTTTAAACCGGGTCTCATGAAATTGCGGAGGGCCTCACTAAGTAGAGAGAGAGAGAGAGAGACAGGAGGATCCGGGTTCTCGGCCAGTCTCATCTCTCTCTCTATTTATTTTTTATTTTGAAACAGTGTCTCCATAACTTACAGTACCACTGGCTGGCCTCAAACCTGAGATCCTCCTGTCTCGGCCTCCCAAGCACTGGGATTATAGGCATTTGGCACTGCTCCCAGCTCATTGGTGAGATTCTTAAATCAGGGTCTATGTTTTTCACTATTGAATTCTTAGCACGAAGCACACTGCCCAGCACATGGGATAATACATGAAGGAAGCAGATTGATGTAATTGGTGGCACTAGGATTCATTTGAGGAAGCCAGGATAGTGACAGGGCTCATAGACCCTTGAAGAGAGTTACATATTATCCTTTTATTTCTTTGAAGGGTCATTAGTATTCTAGAGAAAATTGTTTTCTAAGTTCAAAGAACCTCTGAAGGTAGTTAAATAAATACTTGATTGCACTGAAAACAGAAATGTCAACCATGATCCAATTTACTAATTGGTCCTATAACTCTTTCAAGGTCCATTACTGGTACTAATTAAACTCTCAACTTTTAAATTTTCCTTTTTTTCTATTATTTTTTCATATGGGATCCATCTTTTGCTTACAAACCATGAGTTTAAATATTGACCTAATATTTTCTGGAGGTTATTTTGTCTTTACAGCTTTGATCGCAACTAGATTGACATCTTTAGTCATATAATTTGGGGAAATTTGTCAAAGTATGCAATCCATGAATGGACACTGAATTATTGATAATCGCCCCATGGGCAGGACTTTTCATTTCAAGGTATTAGGTAAATGGTAGTAACAACATAGTTCAGAATAATTCTGAACTTATTTATGGAGGACATTTTCATATGGGTCTAATCAAAAGCTCTCTTGAAATGTTGATGTATTTGAACTATTATCAGAGCCATTGCTCCATCACAAAAATAGGTCAAATCCCATAATTCTACTCTTATTGCTACTGCTACTATCGCTACCACTGCTCTTCCTCCTCCTCCTCCTTCTACTCCCCTATGACTACAACTACTGTACATGCAACTCCATAAGCATTCAAGTTACATTGCAGTGGGGTCTGGTTTAATAAGTATTAATTTGCTCATTTACTCTGTCATTCATTCAACATAGATCCACTGAGCTCCTACTTTCTGCAGGTAATCTTTTGTGTATGAGCGATTCAGTGGTGAACAAAGCAAAATCTCTGCTTTCATGAAGTTTACATTCTTTGGCAGGAGATAGATACTCAAACAAGAAATGAAAGCAATGTGGTTCTCAATAGTGGTAAATGCTATGGAGAAAAATGAAGCAGGCCAAGGGGGTTGAAGGCAGCCTGCTGGAGAGATGGGAGGGGAAATTATTATTAAGTTTCCTATTGCTGCTGTAATAAATTACTACATACTTAGGGTCTTAAAACAACACAAATTTATTATCCTACTTTTCTGAGGTCAAGAGTCCAAAATGGGCCTGGCTTGGCTAAAACCAAAATACTGACAGAGTTATCTTCTTTTTGGAGGCTCTAGGGGGAGAAACTGTTTCCTTTAGAAGCTTTCTCTAGCTTCTAGAAGTCACTTGCATTCCTTAGTTCATTGCTCCTTTCTCTAGCTTCAAAGCCAGCGACTTTGCATCTCCAAATCTCTTGACACTTCCCCTCTCATTAGAAGCCCCATGATTCCACTGGACTTACCCGGAATACTACAAAACAACCCTCCCATCTCTAGATTCTTGATCACACACACACACACACACACACACACACACACACACACACAAGTCCTCTTTTATATGGTAACAGTCACACATTTCCAGGATTAGGATGTGGGCATCCAGCAGGGCTACTATCCTGCCTCCTGCAGGGTGGTCAGGATGGCTTCTTCAGAAGTCTGACTTCCTGGCAGAGATCTGAGTGAGCTGGGGAGGAGCTGGTGGGAGGCTCCTCCGGAATGAGCAGGTGTGGAAACCTTTTTGCAGGATGAGCTGGGCTCATATGTAGGAGTGGAGAAAAGGCCGGTGTGGGTGGTGTGGAGTAGGCTGGGGTGGGGGAAGGGCAGAGGCAGAGGTCCTGGAGAAAAGCTGGGGCTGGATATGATATGCGGGCTTTGCAGGTCTTCCTAGAAAACATGTTGTTGGGATTTCTCTCCCAGGGGAATAGGAAGCTTCCTGGAGTGTTCTTAGAGGGGACAGGTACTATCTCATGTATTTCTAGGAATCGATGAACATGTACAAATTCTTTCTTAGCAGAAGTTTTAGGAGCAAACAGGACTGCTTTACCGGCTCTTTGTTGAGTCAGTTAATGAAGGAGATGATGCATTCGAAACCGGAATAGACAAGAGGGTGACATCATGCGCTCCACCACCCTCCTGTGAGGGACTGAATCCATGCTGAAGGGCGAGGCTGGGTGAAGAAGGTCAGGTGGAAGGGGAGTTGAGGGCAATATCTTCTTAACAGATACTTTAGTACAAGAGCTGAGACGATCTTGTCTCCTTTTCTTTATTTTAATTTTTTTCAACATAGATACAGGACAAAAAGATGTCTACATGTTGGAAATATAAACATTCTGGCTGAGACCTGGGAAAATGTGTAGTCCATAAAGCAACTGCTGGATGGATAGAATGATTTTTTCTCATGTGTGTGGTACTGGGGATTGAACCCAGGGGCATTCTATCACTGAGCTACACCTTCAGCCCTCCTTGTTTTGAAACAGGGTCTCGCTAAATTGCTGAGGTTGGCCTCAAACTTGCAATCCTCCTATCTCAGCCTCCCAAATACTGGGATTACAAGTGTGTAATTACCTCAACTAGTTTAGAATTACACTTGATCCAATTAAAAACTCACTGTCATATCTGGATGTGGTGGCGCGCCCCTGTAATCCCAGTACTTGGGAGGCTGAGACAGGAGGATTACAAGTTTGAGGACAACTTAGCAAGACTCTCAGCAACCTAGTAAGACTGTTTCCAAATGTGAAATATAATAGGGCAGGGGATGTAACTTAGAGGTAGGATGCCCCTGGGTGCAATCCCCAGTACCACAGAAGAAAAAAGAAATCACTGTCATCCTAGTCTACCCTGTAAGACATTAAGAAAATTTAGCAATCCAAAAATATTTTTGTAATATTATGTGTAATGATATACTTTATAATGTAATTTTACCTGCAAATTAATCTAGTCTGGTGTGATTCTTGTATCACACAATCATATTGGTTGTTGCTTCACTATTACTTCTTATACTCATCAAAGATCTTTATACTTAATATTTCCAAGATTTGTCTGGCATTAAAATTAACTTGACCAACCTAGTATTGTAAGCATGCGTACTTCCTCTTTAATAATACAGGATTCCAGAAAAAATGTTTTTTAGTTGTTGTTTTGGTAGGGGTTGTTATATAAAAGGGAACCTAGTGTGTGTAAGAATATGACGGAGCTAGCCGGACTTGGTGGTGCATGCCTGTAATCACAGTACTTGGGAAGCTGAGACAGGAGGGTTTCAGGTTTGAAGCCAGTCTCAGCAACTTAACAAGACCCTGTTTCAAAATAAAACATTTTTAAAAAGGTCTGGGGCTATAGCTCAGAGGTAGAACACCTCTGGATTCAACTCCCAGTGCAATACACACACACACACACACACACACACACACACACACACACACAGAAAGAGAGATGGAGAGACAGAGAGAGAAGACAGAGAATATGACAGAAGTCACTACCCCCTGAGATCATACAGTGATTATTTAAAAATCAAGATACTTTCCCTTTTAGTTTTGACGTGCTTCCGTTTTCAAATATGAAGTGAGCAGCTTAGGACCAAAGACAATAAAATTTACAGCTTTGCAGCTGTTCTCCCTGTTTATAGGATCTGGGCTATGGTTTACCCTGCAGTGTTGTTTGGAAAAGAAAAGGCCCTCCCCGGGAATGTGGAGAGGCATTCTGACAGGAGCGCAGTGGACTAAGCGCTGTGTTCACAGCGAGACTTCATAAAGTCAGAGCATCAATCAAGAATTTAGGGGAGCAGGGCGGGACGACTGCATTTGTCTTGGCAGAGACCATGTTATTTCAGCAGAAGCCCGTGGGCCAGTGTGGACCATAACCATACCTCCTGAAACAGCCAAAGTCATGGAAAGGGCGTAATTACTATAATTGTAAATAAATGGCCCAGAGAAGTCTGCCTTATATCATAGGGCTTTAACATGCATTTATAACATTGAACAGATTGTTGAAAATAATAGAAAAAAATGTGAACAGATAAATCAAAAGGTGTCTTTCTGTGACCTTTCTCTTTAATTCAGTCACTGACATAGTGTGGGTAAATTATACCCCAAACAGGCTCCTAGCAATAGAGGCTTGAACACTGGATTTTAATGGAGAGGCTCAGTTATTATAAAGCCAATCATTTTTTTCCTTGGACTAAAAGGATTGGAAAGAATATGATATTCTTGGAAAGTTTTGACAGTGAAGGTTGTCCTAGAGGAACTAGTGAAAGCCAAAAAGAAAAAAGGGAGAAAATAGAAGAAAACTGGTGAGGAATAGAGGGAGGAATAGAAGAAAATAGTGAATGTACTGAAAAAGAAGAAATAGAACCGGGAAGCTTTTAGGGAAGGCTGTGGGAGGGGAGAGAGTCTCCTATCTCTATGGCTGATATTTGACTGTTCTCATTAGCTGAAATGGACTGAATGTCAAAAATAGATGAAAAGTGCAAAATGTAATCAATTATCCAGATGTTTCCAAATATCTGGATTTTGGCATCAGATAGATAAAACATCTCAACGATTAAACTTTTTGCTTTGCATTTATAAGTGTTGACACCATGTGACAGCCAAAGATTGCTTGGCCCCTGTCCATGTAAAATATGTTTCCAACTCCAAATCTGTTTAACATACAGTCCCACTCAGGACAGCCCCGGTAGGCATGTGTTTGGTCTGGTTCTGACACAGCGCTGTGCCGCCACTATCATTGTATATTAGAAGGAGAATTAATGTTAGGCACAATGTCATCACCCATGAAAAGAGGTGATGGTATTTTGAAAGCTATTGCAAAACAGCGTGATGCTTGCTGGTGCTCAAGAATTTCAAAAATCATTTTGATTTAATTCTAATCCGTGGGAAAAAAAATTGAAGCACACATCCTGGTGGTACTTAAAAACACCTGGAAACAAGGGTTGGCAAAGTGCTTCTCTAGAGAACCAGGTAGAAAATGTTTGAGCTCTATGGGCCATCCCATCTCCAACGCTTTCTCTCAGCTCCGCCACTGTCCCACAAAAGCAGCCGTAGACAACACGTACACGATTAGTGTGGCTGTGTGCTAATACAACTTTACTTATGATCAGTAAAATTTGCATTCATGAAATTTTCATGTGTCAACAAATAGCCATCTTTGGATTTTTTCCCCAACCATTTAAAAGTATAAAAATGATGCTTATCTTAAGCTGTACAAAAATAGGTGGTGGGCTGGATTTGGCCTATGGGCCATAGTTTCCCTAAAACATGAGAAATTTTTTATTAATAATAATGAGATAAGAATAGAAACATTGGTGGCATGTTTAAAATGCATCAAGCACTATACTAAACACTCTACATATTCTATAGCAATTAAATCCTCAAAATAGCCCCATGAGGCAGATACTTTCATTTTCTTCAATAGACAAAGCGGATATGAAAATACAGAGATTCCAAGTAGCCAGCTACTCTATACAGTGGTGTGGATTGCTTACTGTACACAGATGCCCAAAGGGATGAGTGGGGGTCAGAAACAAGTCCTCCAGCCAGCTTGGGTCTTCACTGGTCCAGGGGGGCACCTGTCACTAATTTTCACCAAGGTCCTAAGGGGTAGCCTTTTAAGTAACATGGCCAAGGTCACACAGTCATTAAGTGTCTGAATCAGAACTTGAGCCCAAGGCTTTTAATCCAAAACCTCTACCATGCTACTGAAGCAAGCCCTTGCATGCTTTTAAATATACTGTATGTTCCTGAGCTAATTTTTGTGCAAATCATATTTTGTTTTTTTTTTTAAGTTCTCTCTCATTCCCTCAGGACTCAGATTGGAGCACTGTAAGGTAGCTTTGTTCCTGCAATTAGACATGTTTGTTCTCATAGTTGCCTCATGCAACAATGTGTCAAAGTGTCAGAAGACATTAAACAGCAGTAGCAACAAACATAACAAGAATGAAAACATTGCAGGATCTAACACTCCCTGTCTCTTCACTTCTGCCGTTCTTTCCCAGCCAGCCAAGATGGTATATTTCCAAAGGGACTAAGGTGAACAGCAGTTTAAAATAGCAAACTAAAATATACAGCAGGATTTTTGAAAGTAACATTACTTACACTGAATGAACTGTCTTATGCCCAACTCCATTAGCCAAATTTGAGCTCAGCTAAATAGAATGCTAAATCCATAGTTCCAACTTACCAAAATGAATTCCACTCTTTAAACATTTTCTTACACTGTTTCTTGTGTTCATTTTCTTCTCCATCCTCCCCTAACACAAACCTTCATCCCATTTTCCCCTTGTCTACAGAAATGGTGTCCCACTCCCTCTGCTAGTTCCAGTTTCCCCAGCTGTCAGTAATCCATCATACCAACTTCACGTTAATCTTAGAATACTAGTTTGAAAACTCATTTCGTAGCCCAGGTTGAGACTCTGTTGGTGTGTTGCTGTTCATGGTAGCCAGCACAGACTTCTGAGTCAGGCACTCAGGACCCCCAAGGGTGCCACTAGTCCCTCAACTCAGTCCACAACGGTATCTCCTTCTTACTGTCACCCTGGAATAAATATGCTCGTGCATAAGCCTGCGTCCTTGCCCATGCTGCCCGTGCTCTGGAAAGCCTATCTTCCTCCCCGGATATCCCTTTTTTTAAAATTTTTTGGTGGTACTGGGGATTGAACCCAGGGGCGTTCTACCTCCAAGCTACACTCCCGGCCCTATTTTTTATACTTTATTTTGAAACTGGGTCTCACTAAGTTGCGGAGGGCCTAAGTAGCTGAGGCTGGCCTCGAACCTGTGATCCTCCTGTCTCAGCCTCCCAAGTACTGGGATTACAAGCGTGTGACACCACGCCTGGCTCTGGTTTTTATATCTCTGCTGAGGTACCATCTCTCTACCACACATTCTACCATTTGTCCTCTTTCTGTTTTGGTTGTTCTCAGATTCCCTTATCTCTGTATTCTATATCCCAGAAGAGTGTAAGCTCTTGTGGCATTCTCCTGTAGCAGCCATGAGTTCTACACACCAAACCCTGGTGTGCAAGCAGCTCTTCCTCTTCCTCTTCCCGAGTTCTCTATCTCAACTTGAGATCTGACTATAGTTTGCCCATTCTGCCCAGCCTGTGGGAAAACAAGCCAACATATAAAACACCACTAAGTTTTAGTTTGTCTTGGGATTTTCTAGCTTCTTCCCTGGGGCTGTGCCACTGTTCTGGCATTTTCCACAGAGCCAAGTGCTGGGAGGCGGGAGACACTGGGGTCTCTGTTATTGCTCCAGATGGGGTAGGCCTGAGAACTTGTCATCTCTGTCCTCAGTTTTAATGGTCTTCTGCTGTTCCATGTCATGCTGGGAGCCCAGGAGTCTTTGTGAGGGCTGCTTATATTTCTGTCAATGTGCACAATGTAGCCATCCCTCTCCAGGCTGCCGCCTTCCTAGAGGGCTGCTTAATGTGGGCACAGCTCCTCTCTGCCCTTGGGACTGCTCCAGACCTCCGCCTCCTCCACCCTTCCCTTCCCTGAGCCCAGGGAATTGGGGAAGTTTGGAGGAACTTCTTCATTCCTGTTTCTGCAGAATGTGAATAGAGAATTTCTTTCCCCAAGGGTTTAAGCTTTTATAAAACAAAGACACAAAGGCTTGTGGTTTGCCCTGTTTTCCACACTATTGTGTACCTCCCTGAATGAGTGCAGATCTGACCCCTGCTAGCATGGGGGTAGGGTGGGAGAGATTTATAGAAAGGGAGGGAAAGATGAAGAATACAGAGAAGAAGAAAAAAGTGAATATTTAAAAATAGTAACCAGCTACATGTTTTTTATTTTTATTTTTTGGTTATTTCCCATAGTCCCTAACACATGACATTAGTGATAATGCAGAAATATCCAAATGAGCTTTTCTCCTTTAACTCGTTGAGCACTTTCTTTACATTTATAATGGAAACAATGGGTGCTGCCATGTTAAGTGTCAGAATTTTTAAAACTTGTTTTTGTTTGTTTGCATTATTCACTTTTACAGCTAGATTAGGTCTAACTGTCATTGTTACAATTTTAGCAAAAAGGCATCCTCTTCCATACAGATGTTTCTTCATCCTAATGTAACACCATTTTCTATCGAGAGGACGGAGGAAGAGGTGAAGAGCCTGTTTACAGAAAACCAAGTGTGGCTCTGAATGACATCAACAGGTAAGTAGGTGGCGGTGAGCTTGTGCAAGTCCCTGGCAGGAACGCCCCACGGCGGACCTCAGTCCTTTGCATAATTCACTGTAAACATGTCCACTGGCTTCTGTCAGGTACATGCCTGTCTAAACACTTTGCGTCATCCAAGTGAATCCGAGGTATTTCTGCTGGGTTTCAAAGGATGCTACAGACAGAGTGTCCTCAGGGAGTGTCCAGCATCAAATGTGGGATATTTCTACATCCACCTTAAAGAACCCAAAAATCAAGAGCAGCAGAGGGAGGTCCCAGCTCTGACAGCAGACCCCGCAGCTTGAATTGTGGCTCTTATTAGCTGTGGAGCCTGGGGCATGGACACCTCTGGGACCTATATTTTCTCCAAAAAAAAAAAATAGGAATAAATATAATATTATTGTAAGATTATCATGAGTAAATATATCCCCTGCAGAGAACACTGCTTGGCACACAGTAAGCACAATGTCATGTTTGCTCCTATTATTATCAGAACTTTGCCTTTTTTTTTGTCTGCTATTATCTTGTTGATCTCAGCTCTTTACCTCCAAAAAACTGCCAAAAAGTCCATCTCTGAAATGTCTATAATTTACCAATCTGCTCAGCATACTGCAATCGGAATGGCAACAGACAATGTGATCTATGGTTTCAGGCACTCACACTCATGGGCTGCTTCTTGCCACTGCTTTGAAACAGGCAGCTACTTTCTGATTTCTTTGTTCCAACTGAACTTTTAGGCAATGGAGTTTCTAGTCATTCCATAAATGTGTCGGTTTAAGTGTGTTACATGCAAGGAACCAGAAACACAACAAACACCGATTTAAACAAACATTAAAAGCACGTATATTGGTCTATATAACTGGAAGTGGACAGGCAGGACATACCTCCGAGTTGGTTTAATTCACTGGTTCAACAATGTCATCAGTTTCTTTCTATTTTTCTTCTTTGCCTACCACAATGAAAGATTGGTCCTATCTCATGGTGGTAATTTGGCTGCTAACACATTCCCAGGATACTCTCTGTCACATGTGTCTTTGGGGCAAGCCAGAGCGATGATCATTTCCAGAAGCCCTTAGAAGGAGCAAGGACGCTTTTTTCTCAGAAGTTACTGAAAACATCCCCTTAGGTCTTATTGGCCCACACTCTGTCATCTGTACTTGAAGCAATTGTAAGCAGGGGAGGGGATGGCATCAAGCTTAGGCCTGGCTACATACTGTGCCCTCCATGGGGACAGGGGCCTTTCAGCCTCTTTCAAAGCACAAGGGCTCATTGGGAGTGTGGCTGCCTGAAGAAAAAAAAAATTAGACCACTTATCCAAGAAAGGAGCAATGGTCACTAGAAAGACCATTTCAATGTCAAATACAATAACTGTGCCACCTGAAGAGAAGCTAGATTTTAGCACATCTAAAAGCATTCTTCTCCTCCCTGTTAAAAATCTCATTTTACCTCAACACAGAACTGATTACTTTTGTTGCTGTTTGCTTATTTATTTTGTTCTGTATCAACTACAAAAATATGACCCATACATGTCTTGGAATTGGAACTGCCCAAGGCATTGAGCTCGAAGACTCTTCCCTGGGAAAGTTCATAATAGACATTACCGAAAAGGCTTAGTTGTTTATAAAGGCCTCTTCATATATTTTAAAAGTAATTATTTATGATGCCCCACTTTCAAAAGAGAATTTTAGTGGAATTAGACTCTGACAACTTGAACATATGCTTAGAGATTTTCCATTTCAGTTTCTAACTAACCTGATAAAATAGTGGTGTATTGCAGGGAACAAATCCAAAGTCTTGCACATGGTAGGCAAGTGCTCTACCAATGAGCTATATCTCCAGCCCAAGATGGGCTTTTTGGATATTCTGCTGATGTTTATTAATTGTCAAATTCTAGTATAAGCTGAGCATGGTGGCCTACACCTGTAATTCCAGGGGCATTCTACCTTCGAGCTACACTCCTGGCCCTATTTTTTATCTTTTATTTTGAAACCGGGTCTCACGAAGTTGTGGAGGGCCTCACTAAGTAGCTGAGGCTGACCGTGAACCTGGATCCTCCGGTCTCTGCCTCCCAAGTACTGGGATTACAAGCGTGCACCACCATGCCCGGCTTGTTTGTTTTTTTTAGTGGTGAGTTTCTTGAGTTCTCTGTATATTATAGATATTAGTCCTCAGAAGTAGGAACTCTAATACACTGTTGGTGGGATTTGAAATTAGTGCAACCACTTTGGAAAATAGTGTAGAGGATCCTCAGAAGACTGGGAATGAACCTACCATATGATCCAGCAATACCACTTCTAGATATTTAACCAAAAGAATGGAAACTAAACTACCAGACTAATGTATGGGTATCTATGTTTATAGCTGCACAATTCACAATTGCCAAACTATGGAACCAGCCAAGATGTCCATCAAAAGATGAATAGATTACAAAACTATGGGATATGTACACAATGGAATTTTACACAGCCATCAAGAAGAACAACATTACATCCTCTGCAAGGAAATGGATGGAATTAGAGAACATTATGTTAAGTGAGATTAGTCAGTCACAAAAAGTGAAAAGTCGGATGCTCTCCCTAATATGCGGAAGCTAGGGAGAATAGGGCATAGGAGGGACTCCAGACAAAGATGGAGAAAACTTCAGATGAGTAAAGAAGGAGAACTGAGGGGGATGGGAGAGGAGAAGAGGGAAACACCCTAATGCTCAGGCTGTACATACACAAACTTATCAAAGTCAACTACTATGCTGAGCACAAGAAAGAGCGAAGGGGGAGCGAATGAGGGTGAGAATTGGGGGAGGGCCAATTGACCGATGTGTGCATGTATACTTCTACCTCCCTGAAACTCATCAAGATGTATGATTACAATGCACCAATAAATAAATAAGAAAAAAAAAGAAATACTTTTTTGATTGTGGTAAAATATACATAACCTAAATTGACCACTTTAATCATTTTAAGTGTGCAGTTCAGTGACATGAAGCACATTCACCTTGTCTTGCAACCAATACCACCATCCATCTCTTTGATCTAATGAACTTTGTCATTGTTCCAAACTGAAAGGAATCCATCTTGCTGTTGAAACGCCTGGCTTTGTTTCCTTTCTGCCATGTAAACCAGTCGAGGAACGGTATGGAATGATTATCGAGGCGCCTCTCATATTGCGCTTCCTTATATATGTGCTCTGATGTGCGTCCAGGTTTTTGTGAAGTAAATATTCTTGGAAGATTGCCTTTCTTTCTACCCAGTGTTTCACGAGCCCTTTCCAGCCCCACCTTTCACCACCTGCTCACTCAAACCACATTCTCCACGCTAATGGGTTATCTGTAATTCCCAGAATGCGCCAAAACCATTTGACCCTTGCTCACATACCTCCTCCTGAAATGGCGGTCATGGTCTTCTATGTGTGACGAACTTACGCAATTCACTCAGAAATTTTTACTGGGCATTTATTTTGTGCTAGGTCCTGGTATCCATTGGCAGGTGGAATTTTGTGGGGAGGTGGGCACTCGTTCTTTAAATCTTAATTCAGATCAGCTTCTTGTGAAGCCTTCTCTGACTGCCTTCCTTCTCTGTCCTCGCTCCCTAAGGCTCTTTGAGCAATTGATGCATAAGCCTCCATTCAGAAATTCTCTTCCTGTTTCATCTCTTTTTATATCTGCGTCTCTTCTACTTAACTGAACGTCACTTGAAAATCAGGCCCTATCTTGCCCACCTGTGTGCCTCCTGCCCCTGGCATACCCCTGGACCACTGGCTGACCCTCATTTAATATTCATTGAATGACTAAGTTGGGTATTGGGTAGGGACTTTAAGGTTATAATAAAATTACAGGTGCTGCCCAAAGTTCGTGGCACCCTAACCTCTGTGCTGTGGGTTACTGAAAAGTTTAGTTAATAGTTGTAATAGGTAGAGAAAATGAGTAGGACGCTTTTTAAAGTCTCTTTCCTATGAAGGATTTATATTATTAATTAAACAGAGGTATATAGAAACCACCTGTGAACGTCGACTCCCTCCTCTAGAAATGGGCTCCCTTTCTCCCTTTCTGATTAATTAAGTTGCATATAGTACAGTATAAATCTCCCAATGCTGATTCCACTCATTTCATACATACTAATGAGGAGAAGCATAGGGATGTGGTGGTGGTGGTGGTGGAAATCATTTATTCAGCAGTGGGAAAAATAACATCAGGACTCAGACCCCCTGCTGACTTTGCACACAGTTTTTTAAAGATTTATATTGGCAGACTAATTAAGTAGCCGAGTGCCTTAAATAAAGAGCATGTCATCGCAAAGGTTATAAGAGACTCCTGTGTTTCCTCCGCATGGCATGGTAGAGTGAATGGAGACTGGGGCCTGTCTCTGGCTTTCCTTCACACAGTGGCTGCCATTTTCAAGCCTCTGACTTCTATTAAAAATTAATCACAGGCCAGAGTTTCTAGTGACTATAGAAAGATGAATTTTGATGGCGACGACACAGTAATGCCTGTCCCCTTACACTGTATGTATTTAACATTTAAAAATGTGGGTGATCACTTCATTAGCTAAGAGAAGGCCTTCTGAAAACATGACCTCAGATTTGATGATTGAGCCTATGTTGTTTACTAAATTCTAGAACAAGGAAGAAGGGTAAGATAAGTCCTTAAGTTATTGTTTTATCTGCAGGAAACAACTTGAGTCTTCCTGGAGGTGAAATGTGCAGGGTTTTCTACAAGCCCATGCCGTTAGTCAACTCTGTTTATTCTGTCTGGCTGCAGTTTCAGGATGGCAAAACAAAACAGGGCAATGTGAATTTTGTAGTATATCCTCCTACTATGTTCTTCTTTGGATGTTAATCCAATTTTTTTTAATTCACATGCAAATCATTTGTACATGTGTGTGTGGTTATATGAAGATGATGCTTAAATTAGTTTGTAAGGATACTGAAATGAAACCATCTTACAACAAGGTGGTGACAGTATTATCATTTCCCCCCCTGCCCCTTTGCACAGGGATACATGTGTAGAAACAACTTGCGATAGGCGAAAGCCAGCAGCTTGCTTCACCGGTGGAATGTGTTGTTTTGATGGTGGCTGAAGGTCAGAAATGGGCAGGGTCTTGCTGTTGTCAAGCTAGTTGAAGCACAGCCTTAGCTCCCCTAATGGCAGTTTTGTCTTTCCACTAAGGAAAAAGATAGTTCCAAAAATTTTTAACTTTCTTTGCTTTTCTTATTTACTTTTCCCCCATATGGTTTCTTTCATCTGTATTTTGATACTGTATCTATTAGCAGCAACAAAAGGATTCTCTTTTGTTTTTATTTTGAATTTCTATTGATGCATCCAATTTTTTTTTTCCTCCACTGGGCCGCCAGCTAACTATTTCTACCCTTCTTGTCAATACTCTGTTCCCAGGGGCCTGGGTCTGTTTTCTATATTTTTTGTGTCTGAGTCAAGATAGCAGGAAGACTTGGAGTGCTGACTTTGTCCTGTTTTTTATTTTGCCACAAAAGTAGAGGGAGGTGGGGTGGTGGGAGGGAAATCCTACTGAGGATGCGAAGCTGCCTTTCCTGAGTGGGGGTCTCCACTACGCCAGTTGCTGTGGAGCTCCCATTTCTTTCCACTACCTCAAGCAGTAGTGTTCTGGCCGAGGCTGGAACGGCTGCTGGAGAGAGGCAAGAGGAAGCAGGGCGAGGTGCCAGGAATGAACCCAGCAGGTCTCGGAAGAAATGTGATATATAATGATGTAAAAACAAACTGTCCAGCTTTGATGGCTGCCTCTCCCCCTTTCTAGTGCTGGCCCTTGGCTAAGTCACACCCACTTGGTATCTTGTTACCTTACCTGAAAAATGGGGACAAAATTGTGCAGAACGTGACTGCCAGAGGCAGGTTGACCTTTGCCTTGGAAAGGTCTAAGGGTCGTGGAAAGCCATGACTGAACTTTTGAACTCGCTGAAAGCGGCTTGTTCCTCCCAGGTAACCAACCGTTCCTGTCTTTCTTGCTGGCACCAACTCCTGAATATCCTGCTTGTTTAACCATTGTCTCTAGGATCTTCTGCGCATGCTCAGTGGTTTAATTGTTAACCGTTATCTCAAGGACTTTCTGCAGGTGCTCTGCAGCTTACCTGTTAACCATTATCTCAAGGATTCTCTGCGGGTTTGCAGCAGTGTCCAAACCGTAACCTTCCTGCTTAGAATGAGAATAAAAGCTGTGGGCCAGCATCCAGCAGGACCTTCACCTATGAGTGTGGCTCCCTGGCCTGCCCCTTTCGGTCTGCTCGCCCAGTCTGCCGGACTCTTCCTCTCAGGTGCGCTGGGTGTTACCAACACAAAATACTTGCCTGGCTGGGTAGATGTGGGGATTAACTAAAGAGCTGGTGCAAAACCCGGGTGGGAGTGAATATCCTTATTGAGTGGCACCAAAAAGTAGGACAAGGTTTCTTGGGAATACTTAAAGTTCTCTCTGAGTGAAGAAGTCGTGAGCCAGAGCTTCAGCGCTCACCAGCCTTTCCTTCCCATCCTCCTGGGAGTTTGCTTTCTGCGGGGTTGAGATGAGAGAAGGAGTTCAGGCTCCTGGCAGGATGGAGGAGGTAGATGATAAAACATTAGAGCTGGGCACAGTGGCACATGCCTGCGATCCCAGTACTTGGGAGGCTGAGACAGGAGGATCACAGGTTCGAGGCAAGCCTCAGCAACTTAGTGATACCCTCAGCAACTTAGTGAGACTGTTTCAAAATAAAAATAAAAAGGGCTGGGGGTGTAGCTTGGAAGCTTGGAGGTAGAATGCTCCTGGGTTAGATTCCCAGTACTAAGTAAAAAAGAAAGAAAGAAAGAAAGACATCATGGCCTCAGCCAATTGGTCTGAGGCCCTGCTGTGCTCCAGTCCTTGGAGAGAGCCGAGTGCCAGGCTGGGCACGGAGGCAGAGCCCATCTTCCTTTGCTCACTGGCTGCAGGTTCTGAGCCGGCTTCTGCTGTGAAGTCTTCGAGTTGAGGAGAGCGGAGCTGAACCTGTGTTGGAACGGCCTCCCCTAATCCTGCCAGGTAGACTTTGGCTTCAAAGTTCCTTCAGCACCTGGCTGGAGGGTGGGCTGTAGCCTGACGTCACCTCCATGCATGGACTCTCCCCATGTATCCACTGCGGGTGCTCCGAGCCATTGCTCTGCCCCATTACCTGCACCTCCAGGTGGCCCAGGCTCCTACCTCGAAGCACACAGAAAGACCCATGCTCCCAGAAACAGGAGTGTCCTTCATCCTTCGACTGTGAACACTGTCCTTTCCAAAGCCACTCCAGCAGTGCAATTTAAAAGTGTCCTCACCGGCCATCTCTGCCCTCTGTCTAGATAGAAACCCCACCTTAGGGCAGAAATGGATGGCCTCGCATTAGGTAAGAGTAGCTGCAGGCCTACAGGGATCCTCAGCCGGCCTGGCAGCTCTGGTCTCACGGGGACTGTACAGAAAGCCTCCTTAGGCACATCACCCTGGCCCTGTGTAAAATCACAACTTGCTCAACTCAACAGAGCAGGTCTCACCATGACGGGTGCACAGGGCTTACAGAAGTCAATGGCTCCTCTTCTGTTCCCGTAATTCTGTGTTGACCAGACCCATCAGGCTTAATTGGGTCTGCTCCCCTCCAGGTGCCCCTCCTTCTGTGATGAGGACAGAGACTGGCCATTACGCAGCGTGGAATGGTTAAGAGGAGGCAGAACCGAGGGGAAACTTCATCTTTCTTGGTACCATATTTCTTTGCTCGTTATGGTTCCTTTGCACCCTAGAGCTCTTGTCAGCGACCCATTTTGTGAATGGGGACATGTCTGCTTCGAAGTCATAATTTATCCTGCAAGAGCTGCTAAAAGAAGCACTTTTAAACTCAGATCTGAGTGAAGGCTGGGAATTGTAAGTCACCTCCAAGCACTTGGGTAAATTGCAAAGAGTAGAGTCTTTTTACCTCAGGGAGTCAATTTTAACTTATTGCTTTTTCCTCTGAAGATGTTTTTCTCAAACACTCTCTCCCCCTTGCTTTCATTGCAAATTCTGACTTTGGTTGTACAAATTAGCTGCTTGTGATTTATTTATGACATGTAGTTTTCTGTGTGTTAACTTGTGACTACCTCATCATTAACCATCTAGCTAAACAAGAGTTTTGAAAATTGGCCTATGGAAAGCCTAGGGACCCGTTATATTTTTCAACCTACTCAAAGACAATTAAAATTACTACCAGCCGCTCTCTTCACAAACCTCCGAGAGAAGATACAGTGGGAAGTCAGGAGTATTGACCCACATCCATATGCCCCGATTCAAGTCATCCTTTTACCAATTATCAGCTCTGTGACCTTAGGCAAGTTACTTAACCTCTCTGAACCTCAGTGTTCTCAACTGTGAGTGGAAGTAAAGATTGTGCCTCCCTCAGAGGGTTTTGGCAAGTAGCAAATGAGTTTGGATATGTAAAGGCATTAGAAGGGCGCCTGACGCCAAGAGCAAAACCTAAGTCTGTTTTCTTATCAAACTGTCTTCTGTGTTGTATTTCAGTACTTAGCACAGAGAGACATATATGTGAATGAAAAAAGAAATATTTGTAAAATGAGGTATCTTCTGCTTCTATGGTTTAATGAGTAAATGGCTATTAGAAGCAGATCATATTTAATGGCAAAGGTGTTGGTAGATTTAGTCACTGAAGGAGTTTTGTTTTTTGGTTAAGTATAATCAGGTGTGCTATCTACTTAAATCTTCTGGGTCCTGTGACAGTGCCATTTGAATCTCCCATTTTAAAGGTTGAAGAGAAATGTCTTCAATGTGTGAGTTTGCGTAATGAAACCCATCTGACTGAATCGGGCTATATTAAGTGGCCCTGGGCTCTGGGATCTCCCCCTCACCACCCCTCCGTACCTTCCCACACATTCTCAAGAGATGCATGTAAGCATACTTTATGCAAAAGTTACAGAAAAGGACAATAATGAAAACACATCTCTGTCTCCATATGTTATTGCTTTTTCTACACACTGAGTTTTCAGGGTAACTATCATGTTGTTAAATTTGCCTATTGCTGACAAAGCTATTTGGGGATAAACAGTACCCTCTGTCATTTGATAGGCAGCCAAATTTCCTAAGAGGATTCTTTTGGAACCCCCTAAAATGTCCCCTTGTTGCAACCCACAGAAAGTCACAAGAGAGCAGTTGAGCTGTGTAACGAAGTTTTATTAAGAACCCACTGGGACAGGAACAACTGCTTTCTTGCTTACACATACATGCGTGCACACACACACACACACACACACACACACACACACAGTGTCCTCACAGGGGTTGGTTAGCAAAGAATTTGGAGTTATAGCTGCTGATTTGGGGCCATTTGACAATGCATTACAACTATCTCCCCAGGAGTCCCAGTACATTCCAACATCCCTAAATCTTCGCAGTGTGAGTTTAGCAGGGCTCTACTCTCATACCCATTTTATTGCCAGGGAGTCTGAGGAGAGCTGCAGGGATCTGGTCAATTTAGAATAAGCCGGATGGATCGCTTGGCAGTCACAGTTCGGGCAGGTGGACTCACGCCGCTCTTTCATAGTTTGGGCACCCCAAGATTTCTGGAGCGGGGTGGGAGGGGTGAGGGGTGCACATGCTTCACCTGGGGGCCCAGAGTTCTGTTTCCAGCATATTCCCTCCCTTCCGATCCCACAGCCAAGGTCAAGTCTTGTTTCTTGCTCTTGGGGTCTGTGCACCCTCCCTTTTAATACGCATCATACTGCCATCTTCCACTGATTTTTAGGATCATCGAAATAACCTTTCTCCATAGAGGGTGGGGACTCCACAAGGGCTGAGAGAGCGTTTTACTCACCAATGTATTCTATCTGTGTGTGGGGGAGGGGGGTACTTGGAATTGAACCTCTGAGCTACACATTCAGCCCCTTTTATTTTTTTTATTTTGAAAGAGGGTTTCACTAAGTTGCCGAGGCTAACCTTTAACCTGTCATCCTCCTGTCTCAGCCTCCCAAGTACTGGGATTACAGATACCTGCCACTGTGCAGGCTTCACCACCCTATTCTCCACACCTAATGCAGCGCCTGGAACACAGTGGGGCTTAATAAATCTGACCCGATGAGCGCTTTCCTCTTGGTGCATGTTTCTCGGCAATTCTGTCTTTTCCATAATACCACTGACTCTCAACTGTCGGTGTTGGCTGGAGCCAGACACAACAGAAATGGCTGAAATGAACCACCAAATCCTCTGAGCAGGCAGGGAGATGCTCTGTGAACCAATAATTTTAAAAGAATTTATTATATTCACACCCTACTTTGTGCTCAGGGCTAAACACTGAGGGAACTATTAAAATCTCTTTGGTTAGAAAACTTCAAAATCTAGTTGGTAACATGAATCTTATACAAATGTCATAATTACATGCTAGATTTTTTTTAAACCTGATTCTTAATTATAGGGAAAGTAAAGTTTTAGAGAATAAAGAGATGAAGGCATGGATGGAAAATTTTCTATGGGAGTTTGAGCTCTAGCAGGAAAGATGGGCAGGGAAGATTGAGTTAGTTCAAGGGCCAGAGGTGACACTTTCTGTTGGGGAAGGGGGGCTATGTGTGACATGGGCAAAGAATTAGTGACCGTCTGGATGGTAGTTTATAGGAGAAGAGAGCCACTGGCCAGACTGGAGTGTGCACGAGTCAGAGGAAATCTACGTCAAATTAGGGAGAACTGTGAGATGTAGTTCGTGACCTTGCTACCCCCTGGACCCAGGCTGGCCAGGCTGGGGGAATGGTGCCCAGGGTGATAGGAACAGTTATTTGGACAGTAGAGGGCAGAAGGGGGTGCAGGAGCTCCTCCTAGCACCTCAGTTCCAAACTTTTCTCTTGGATTCCATTTCATTCAAATCAACACTAAATATTTTGACTTAAGGCAGGGGTTCTCAAACTTGGGTGTACATCAGAATCCCTCAAGGATCTTATTTTATTTATTTGTTTTTGAGTTTTATTGGTGCAATATAATCAGACATCATAGTGTGAGAATATAATTAGATCGTTTCTATCAAAGGAATAGCTTGACTTGGGCTCCATTTTGTAAAGCTGCCATTGAGTAACCTTATGTGTGCTTGTATTCTTGTAAAGATCACATTTCCTGGAAATGGTGACAAACCCTCCCCCAGCATAGCCTTCAGCCAATGGCATAAAGATGGTGAGGCTACGTTCCCACCAATAGGAGCACAGCACAGAAGTCCCCACTGCTAATAAAACTCCCAGCAGTTTTCCGCCATGCTGTTCCTGTGTGCCTGACTCACTGGCGGCAGGATCCCTTTTTACAAAAAGTAAAATTTGCCTTGCGGAGCTGCTTTCAAATATGTCTTTATTTTTTTAATGAAACCATAGAAATTTACTTCTGACAGTAGTGAGATTCAAAGTGATACATTCATATATGCACACAACATCTCTTGGCGTGACTCCCTCCTAACCCCATCCTGCCGCCCCCCTTCCTGCCTGTACATGCTAGTAAGGTTGTTAATAATACCTTCATATGTTGATGCAATATTATTTGGTCTGTTTCTTTCCACAAGTCCCACACCCAAATTCTGATTCAGTAGAACAGGCTCGGGGCCTAGCGATCTGCATTTCTGCGAGGGCCAAGGTAGTCCATGGGCCACACTTTGTAAATATGGCCGTAAGGAGTAAGTGTCCATGGGAAGGAAGAGTAAAAATCCAGAAGATGGGTACTGAAGACAGGCACGACAGAAGCAAACTGCACCGTTAGCCACTACGAGTTCCACTGAGATTTAAATGCCTCCCAGAACAATTCTGATCTTTCCCATAATGTGGGGGCTTGGCTTGATTTGATGAGTAGAGAAATATATAGGAGAAGCATCGAAATTATTCAATTTCCAGAAGCCCAAGGTTGTGAGAATATTAAAGCTCACCTTAGCCCAAGGACATCCTAAAAGCAGTCACTTGAATTTATGCTTTGCTATCAGCTGGGCCCAGAGTAGCTGGTTTTAAACTACAATTAGTAGCAAATTACAGTCAGACTGACTTTCAAAAGAGCTGGTAACATTCTGCTAGGAAACAATTTAAAGGATCAGGTTGGTGTTGCCACTAAATCAAACAAGCTCATGCCACTGGAGAGGTCTGGGCATCGCCACCCTGCCCAGGCTGCAAGCGGCTTCTCTTCCTGCAGCATGCTCAGCTCTGGGCTTTGGTATTCTAATCAGTGTTCACTGGAACAATGGGCTGATCTGCTTGGGGAGGGTGCAACGAATTTACTGGCAAAACCCTAGGATGATAAAAATGTACATTCCTCCAGATGCAAAAGCTTTGAGGGACTTTTGTAGTATCTGACCCAGTTTCTTGAATCCTGTGATGTCGGGGCCCTGCAAACTCCTTGGGACTTCAGGGAGACCTCAGAGGTGACACTTGGCTCTGTCAGCTGCTCTTTGATTCAGTGCACAGTGAAGAAAGGCTGGACAGTGCAGAGCACAGTCGCCGCTGCCTCTCCACAGAGTCCCGAGTCTGAGCGGGCGTGAGAACTGAACTGCCAACAGCCCACGTGGTGTACAACAGAGCGGGAATGTGGGGTGCACAGTGCAGGGCACAGGATACGGGGTGTGGTTTTGAATGAGATGCATGAACTTCCTCAGAGTTAGAATTTGAGGAAACTGTAAAAAGTATTTCATGAGTTATATCACAGTTACCGTGGGGGTAAGACTTATTTCATTAGAACTCTTTTTTTTTTTTTTTGCGGTACTGGGGATTGAACCCAGGGGCATTCTACTTCCAAGCTACACCCCCAGCCCTATTTTTTATTCTTTTATTTTGAAACAGGGTCTCACTAAGTTGCGGAGGGCCTCACTAAATAGCTGAGGCTGGCCGCGAACCTGGGTCCTCCGGTCTCAGCCTCCCAAGTACTGGGATTACAAGCATGCGCCACCACACCCGGCTACATTAGAACTCTTTGTTTCCCTTGTGTTTCCCACTTTACAGAGAGAGAGAGAGTATGCAGTCATTGCACCTGAGATAAAAGCAAAAGGCCCTAATAGTGAAGGAAACATTTTAGGGCTAATATTAATTTTTTTTTAACCTGCAAGCAAAAAAATGTTTGGCTTCATTTCATGTGCTAGCTGGATCTAGCTGGATTGAGAGCCAAGCATTTATTAGGAAGTTCACAGAGCCTTCTGTCTTCAGGACAAATGAGTGCCACAGGGCCACCTGGGCTGCTCCAGGCCTAAGCAGAAACACCTAGAATGCCTGGAGCTATGGAAACAACGTCCCCAGGTCTTGAGTCACCAGCCAAAGGCACTAGAGGAACCCTCATATCGCTGAGGTTGGGCGACTTTCTTTTTTTTTTTTGGTAGTAGGGATTGAACCCAGGGGCTTTCAACCTCAGAGTTGCACCCTCAGCCCTATTCTTTTTTTTTTTTTTTAAGCAGGGTCTCACTAGGTTGATGAGTCTCCCTGTGTTGCTGAGGGTATTCTAGAACCTGCAATCCTCCTGTCTCAGCCCCCCAAGTACTGGGATTATAAGCATACACCACCATGCCTGGCTGGGCAGGCGACTTTCAATTCTCTCCAGGGAAACTAAACTGAACTTGAATTGAAGGTCAACACCCTGTTCAAAAATGTGAAAAATTTTGCTTGTTTAGAATGTGTGCTTGGCACTGGCTGGGTGGGTCTTGGGCGGTTCTCCAGGACCACCCAACTTCTGATTCCACCCAGGTATCTTCCCAGCTCTGGTTCAAGATAACGCCTTTCCTAAAAGACTTCCAGCCCATCCTGACCAATGCCTGGCATTTTTCGCTCCTTGGTACCCCTTATAATGAAATCTCTGGCCCAACTGTTTCCTGATTTCATCAGGGGTCAGCTACAAAAGAAAGGGTCCATTCCTCGGGTCAAAGGGCATGCGGTGGGAGGGGGCACCTGCTCACCACTCACTATGGACTCGATGTCTCTTGAGAATATAGACTTTGAAACTAATGCTTCTTGGGGTCTTCACCATCTATGCTCTGGTATGTTTTCAAAAACCCCAACAGTGTGGCTCTTTTGAGGGGCGGGGCTCTAGTCCTGTCAGAGGAAAACATGATAATTCCGTGGGGTTCTGAGGCGTTTCCAGGTTTGGGAATGGAAACTCGCCTCAGGACTCTCGGGATCCTCGGCTTCCGTGGTGAAAAGAATTCCAGCACGCGCTGGTCAGAGACAAAGACAGAGGTTTATTAAGGAAAAGTGAGGATGCACATTCAAGGGAGAGTGCGGGCCATCTCGAGAGCATGAGTGGCCCCTGGGATCTTTGTGAGCCTATTCTTATAGGGGATCTACGGGGTGGTGGCTAGGGGCACATGGCTGGGGTGGAGGTCTGGACTTCCTTCTAATCCTCAGGTTCCTGGAATCAATGGGTGGTGGCTGGGTGGTGTCTGACCTTGTCCCTCCTCGTGGATCCTTTGTTTACTAAGCTTCTCAGGAGTCTCAGGTGGGGAGAGGGGCCTTTGTGATGAAGGGTGTGGGCTCATGGAGGCTTCTGCCTAAGACAGAACACACCCTGTAGGGTGGAGTTAGAGATTATGAGTTTTCTAGATTTTAAAACTGTATTTTTCCTTCCCAATCTGTCTCCTTTCTGCCTAATATTTTATTTCTTCTTTCCTACCTCAGTCCCAGGCTGGAGGAAGGTGGTGTCGGAGGGCGGGGGTCTGCTTGACACTCTCCCTGCCCACCCAGCTTCAGTTTGGCTCAAGGGCAAGCCAATCTCAGTTGAATGTTTTGAGTATTGTATTGTTGATCTTGTTACCTACCAACCATCTGTGGAGTGGAGTTGACGGTGGCTGAATCCTGAGCCTATCTGCATCCTCTGGGGGTTGGGGATCTGAGGGAATCAGAGGAATCCCGTGATCCTCTCCAGAGTGTCTTCTCAGGCTTGTAGGAACTCTGTAGATTGTGATCCTGCCTCCCATCTTGCTGTGAAGACTCATTCCTTTTTTTTCATTCAATCTTCAAAATCATGCAATCCTCCTTTCATAGATGAGGATGCCATGGCTCAGAAAGTCACACAAGTAGATGTGTTTCTCTTGTTGACTTCTCTGTTCCTTTTATCTTGTCATGCTGTGTGTGTGTGTGTGTGTGTGTGTGTGTGTGTGTGTGTGTGGGTGTGAAAGAGAGATCTATGTATTTATTCATTCAGAGATTCATTGAATGTATTTATTGAGTCCCCTCCACATGTCAGACTAGAAATTCTTTATATATTATGTTGAACGACGGGCAAGGAACAGAAAATTTGAGACCCCAACTCAGTTAAGGCGAGGCTTTATTACCGTAGGGCTACCTCTCTCTCCAGCAAGACAGAAAAATGGCAGCCCCTTGTACAGTTCACCGTTTCCTTTTATAGAGAGCAAGCAGAGTTCATAGGTTATGCTTTAAATTGACCAATCATAGCAAATTTTTCCTTATTTAGAAGCAAGGGGGTAGGTCTAGGGGCGTGAGCTGAGTGTGCAGGCGGGAACCAATTTCGCGGGCTTTGTCCAGGGGCAGGAACCAGTTTCACGGGCTTTGTCGGCCAAAGGTCAGGGAGTCTAATTTTAGGGTAGAAAATGAGGCTAAAAAAATTACTTTTAGAGCATGCTATCACATATTATCTTAACTGAGCTTCATATCAGCTCTGTGAACTGGTGTTATTATCCACATGAACCATAAAAGGAATGAAAGTTTAAAGACACTAAATAATTTGCTGAAAATTGTACTTCTGGGAGGAGCTGGGCTGGGGATCCATGCCCCAACTTAGACCTGTTCCCTGATGCCATGTGCATGTGTGGAGTCCCACCTGAGCTCTAGGGAGCTACCTACCCATGGGAGATGCGGCAGCCTGATGCTGGGGCTGTAGGTGGAGCAGACCTGAAAGACAGCCGCCTAGGAGAAGGGATGTTCTGCTACTCAGCAGGGCATTGCTCCTAAGCCACCAGCTCTACTTCTTTCCTCTGTAAGGATTTTTTCATTCTGAAGAGGCAATGCAAGGACACTCATGGTGTCCGGTTGCATAGATGCTGTCAGGGATGTGGATGGGGACTGGCTGCATGCTCTCTCTGCAGGCGGATCAGACTCTAGATTACCCTGCCTGCTTGGCAAGTGCTCTGCTCAGACTGTAGTTCCATAAGATGAATACTTTCTGGATTTCTTTTGGAGGAAAAGCTTTGAAAGGAAAGACCCCTAAGCTAGTTGGGACATAATTTCTTCTTTTTGCTTGCTCTGTGCCTCTATTCATTATATTTGTCTTTGAAGATATTGGGACTATAATTATTCTTGCTTTTTCTTTCTCTTTAGGGATTTGACTTCAGCTCATTTTAAGATGGCAAATTACCCAAACTTTTTTTCCCCATCTTTCCAAAAAGGTTTGCAAACTGATAGAGCTATTTTAAACGCAGGTAATAGGAAGAAATGCCAGCGTATTCTATTCAAGTATGGATTTTTTCCCCCCTCAGAAGAGTGCAAAGTGATTTTTTTAGGAGTTCGAAGGATACTAAGTGATGTTATTTTATTATTTCTCACAGGAAAACAAAACCCCAAGAAAGAACAGAAAGTGATATAAGAATCACATG
Source organism: Glis glis (assembly GCA_004027185.1). NCBI lineage: Eukaryota > Metazoa > Chordata > Mammalia > Rodentia > Gliridae > Glis > Glis glis. The sequence continues at coordinate 81,561 of PVJS01002241.1, forward strand.
GGAGGGGAGGGAGAAGAGAGAGAAGTTTCCCTAGATTCCCAGTGCTTTTAATTACCGAGACTACACATGGCCCTTTTCCACGTGAGACGTTTAGGAATGCTGACTTATTACCACTGCTTTGACAAGGTGGAGAATCAATCCACCCACAGGAGTTTGACTTGGAGGATTATTATTAAAAGAAAACCTATAAAACTGTGCTCTTACAATGGTCACGACGGGCTTTTTAATTTCTTTGATAACGCCTTCACTGCATTCTGCTTTGGTACAGCTGGGACTGACCTACTTTGTTCCTTCATTACAAGGTTTTGCACAGGAAATAATAAATAACAAGACGAGAGGCTATGATGTTAAAACTCATCCCTGAAACTCAGCAAGGATTCCCAGCTTCAAATCCCTAGGCCAGGTTCATGAATTTTATTTATGTATTCATTTATTTATATGATGCCTGGTGCTGAGACACAGATGAAAAATTAAAGCATAAATTCATCAGAAGGACCCATCGTAGAGCTAGATTAAAATTGGAACCTCTGAACTTCCCTACACCTCCTGCCACAGAGCTAACAAGATCATTACTGAGCTTTGCAAACAAAGGAAGCTCTCTCTTCTCCCCCAACCTGAGAATACTTGCAGGGCTCACAACATCCCAAACCAAAACAAAAGCTACTCGCCAAAGAGCCAAACAAACAGAGGAGAAGTGAGCCTTCAGCGGTCCCTGGTGGGGCGCCAAGTTTGGCGGCTGCCTGTTGGCCCTGTGGGAATTACGTCATTCCCAGACAAGGGCCCTCCACTGAGAATTTCAGCCTCTTATCTTTGACTTTTACTCCTCGGAACTGGCAGCAAAAATAGGTGAGAATCTCACTTCTACTGATGCAATGGAGCTGCTGATTTTTACTAGGTAATTCTGTTGTTAAGGGTAGAGATGGTGTGGAAGGAAAGGACATGTTTGTGAGATTACAGAATGAATTCTACTCTTCTCTCCCCAAAGTAACTAAAGTACCCTCTATTTTATACTCTAAATGATCTATGTCTACAGTTCTTCAAGGTCAATAAATATGAATACCCAAACCAGGAAGCTCTGTTTATTTCCTTCTTTTTCCATAGTGGGATAGCCAGCTCAGACTAAAGACCTGGGCTGATATTTTGAGGATTAGCCAAGGAAGAGCAGGAGCAGGAGAGAGAGGAGCTAGGAGGTTGAGACTGGTGACTGAGTCAGAGGAAGTATTAATGACCACTGTATACCTTACATATATCCTCTCATTAGTATCTACAGCAATCCTGTAAAGTAAGTATTATTCTAATGTCACAGGTGAGGAAATTGGGCCTTATAGAGTAAAGTTGCTAACTTGAAATCAGATAGCTGGTGAGCACTGGCCTGGGCTGCGATGGCTCCAGAGCCGGCTCCATCTCCGAAGCCAAGAGCTCTGCTTCATCAAGGTTGAAGGGTCGAAGGGAAAGCATCCATCGCCTTCATTATCTCCATGGAAACAGGGGGATTGAGCCTGTATAGGTGCTTATCCCTAGTGTCAATGCGTGCACATCCCTTAACCTCTGTGCTGTCTAGAACAGTAGCTACAACCAGGTGTGGTGGTGCATGCCGGTAATCCCAGTACTTGGAAGGCTAAGAGAGGAGGATCGCAGGTTTGAAGCTAGCCTCAGCAACTTAGCAAGACCTCAGCAACTTAGCGAAAACCTATTTCAAAATAAAAAATAGGGTTGGGGGTGTAACTCAGAGGTAGAACACCCCAGGGTTCAATCCCCAGTACCACAAAAACAAAAACAAAATAAAATAGTAGCTACTAGCCACATGTGGCTATTTAAATTAATTAAAATTAAACAAAACAAACAACTCAGTTTCTTTGTCACATCAGTCACGTATAGGGTACTCAGTGACCACATGTGACCAATGGCTACCTTTAGGGACAGCACAGACTTCAAGAATATTTTCATCTTTGTAGAAAGTTTTTTTTGTACAGCTCTGCAGCTAACAACACAGGGACATTTAATTTCTTAATGACATCTCCCCCTAGCAGGTTGCAGTGGAGAATCCAGCTCAGCTTGCTTAAGTTTGCATTGGGAGAAATTTTCCTTAAGCACATTTCCAGCCTCTCTCTGCCCCTTTACTCTTTCGGTTCCCGGGAGATAGAGATCTTTTACCAACTGGTTGATTTGGAAGAAGAATTGGGATGAGCTACCCCCTGGGAACACTAGTTCTGCTGTTCCTCCAGGGCTCTGCTCCTGTGGTAAGAAGAGTTTGGGTGTCCTGAATATCTTCTGTTTGTCTTTAAATCCACTCTCCGCTCTTCTCCGCCCAGCTCCCAGCTCCTGGAGGCTGAACTGTATGCTCTTTGTCAGTGATCTCCTTTGGCCCCTGCCAGACCTACCACATCGTAAGATCATATACGCTGAACAGCAATTCATGGTAGGATGAGAGAGCTATATGTGAGATTGGGCACACGCAGTGTTAAGGGCACCAGAAGCCGCATGCGCCGTGGGCCCTTACACCTGCCTCCTTGCACTGGCGTCTCTCCTATGGCTGCGTGCAGGTGCGAGGCTCCGAAGACCAGCTGATAAAAGGAGTAAAGGCCACACTTGTCTCACACATGGGTTTGCTCTTTATATGAGTGTAAGCTGAAAACGGCCTACTTTAGTACAGCTCCATTCAGGGCAACTCTGAAGGAAAGCATGAAGAGAAATGTTTGTAACTGACAAAAATTTGGGAAGTATACACACTTGTGTAGAAAAGGTGATCCACAATAAGAATACAGGTGTGCTCATGATCAGCAATAAATGGCTGGTCTGGTTGATCAGGGCAGGGAGGGAGAAAGATTGTAGGATTAGGGACAAAGAGGTCTGCGGGAGAGGCACATAGAAGCACCTACAGAAGGGAACATGATGTGTGACAAACTTTGTATTAACTATGACTGCTCAGCAGAGCGTTCACCACGGGAGACGTACGAAAGTGTCAAGTAAGCCTGATGACTCGGCCAGCAGGTGCAGGTCGTGGGCGTCATGCCACGTCAGCGGAGATGGCAGCGCTGCGTGGCCCCAACAGCATGCATTCCTGCTCGGGCAGGCTGAGCTGCCATTGCTGAATGTCCAAGCCTCTATGGACAGAGACCAACGCTGAGCCATTGTTTTGGCAGCATCCTCTGTGGCGACCAACCAGCCGGTTGGTGGCAAGTGATTCCATTGGACCTCTCCCATTTCAGAAGGAGCGGTGATTCACATTGACTGAATCCACATGTGCACCAGGTAGGAGACTGCCTTTTATGCCTGAAGGCATGTGCCAGTAGGACAATCAAAGGCACACGGCGTGCTGGATTCATGGACACAGCTGTCATGCAGGCTTACATTGGACTGAGAAACCCAGTTAAAGCCAAGAGGTGCGACAGTGGGCCCACGACCATAGCCCCCACTGCCATCACACTCTGCATCACTCAGACATGGAGGCCTGGCAAAATGATGATATGATTTCTTAACAGTCACTGAGGACTCAGCTTAGAGATGATAAACTGTGAGGTTGAGCATCCTCCTCCTGAACACAGTATGCTCCCTCGATCAACAACAATTTCATGGGGCCATGGCCCCCGACCATAGCAAACGTGAGTCTGGGAACCAAGAAATGGAAATAAGCATGGCCCAGCTTATATCAGCCCAAGCAACCCCCTTAGAGAATGTGTGCTTTCTCTTCCTGTGTTTCTAGGATTTGGGGGTTCAGAAGTCTTGGTTCCCAGAAGAACATTTCCACCAGGAAACTCAGCCCGGGTCCCATTAAGCTTTAAGCAACACCTGCTGACTGACCCTGGAGCCAAAGCCTGCAAGGGTAAAGATCTCCACCCTCACAAGAGTAAGAGACCCTGATGGTCAGGAGGAGGCAGGGCTTCTGTTATACATTGGGGTTCTCCTGGAACTCTCATTTTCAATTATAACAGTATGTGGACAAATGCAGTAGCCTTGGCCTGAGAAGGGCTCAGATCTAATTAATGAAGGTCAGGTGACCCACCAGGTAACCACCTAGACCAGCAGAGGTGCTAGCCAAGGATGAGGAGAATCTAGAATGGGTGATAGAGGAGGAAGGTGATAAGTGGCAGTTACCTTGAAGCCACCTGCAGCAATGGGGTCTATACTTCATGTCACTAACCTTCCTTTTGTAAGTTTACCTTGGAAAATCAGCCATCCACGCTCTTGGATGAGCTTCTTCCGGGTTTCACCATATGAATACAGTAAGTCCAAGAGGACTGCAGCTGAGCCCTACTGATTGCCATGGACACCACCCAGATCTCTCGTTGGGACTGAGGACATCATTCTCCTATTCACTGAAGCATGGGTCACTTGCAACCCTCAGCTGAGTCCTTCTCTAGGAATTGCCCCCAGTAAGACAGCCACGGCACACTCCGCTCCCCAGGGAATGTGTAGCCCCATCGTGTGTGGTCAAGGCAGAGGTAGAAATACCCAACTCCCTGCATCCCACAAGACAGTGAGGAGTGTTCATCCCAATCCATGAACTTCCTGTGCGACTGACTGAGGTCTTTGTCACAACTTCATTGTAGTTCATACCTGTCTTTGCCCGATCTCGCATCTCTAATAGTCTCGCAGGTACTGATCTTCAGGATACTCCCCTATAACTTACCTGCCTGCAGATCTCTGTCCCAGAGCCTGTAGTCTGGGACTGGATCTATGACACATGCTGTTCTTCACCTCACAGTGCTGCCTCTCTCCATGCTTTGGGTTGAGTCTGGGCATGGCCTCGAATTCTGTTGAGACCCTGATTGGCAGGGTGGAGGCCTGGGTGAGGCTGCTCCAGGCCAGTGATCCCGAGTGCCCAGTTCTGAGGCTCAGTGTTGGCAGGACCCCCATCCACAGATAGAATCCACAACGCCAGTCAAATCTATCAAGATTGGCTTAACAACGATATTGTTGGCACCTACTCTTCATTCTTTGTTTAAATTATCCAAAACCTAAATGGGCAAGCTCTTGTTTGGTGACTCTCTCAGGAACCCCAACCTTCTCTAGAGCACTGGTACCAGATTTGAATGGAGGGACTAAGCGTTTGGTCTATTAAAGTGTTTCTTTTAGACAGTCG